>JAWNPS010000150.1:0-27140 GCA_035047385.1 Drosophila tripunctata
AATAGACTTGTAATTTTATGATATTTACATATGTACTTACATTATTCTAACTATATTAAACTATTATTTAAATTAACCAAAGGAAAGAAACCTAATTTAAACACACCAAGTAAATTATTTTTAAAAATTATTGACATCTTCAGTTAAACTTAAAATTTTTTTTTTTTTGTCGCCATTAAAATTGCTGTTTATACTGCGGTGTACAAAGTACTAGCAGTATTTTGGGTTTGTAAAAAAGTTTATGTGCAACAGGCACAAGGAGGCGTGGCAGACCCATAAAGTATATGTATATGTACATGTGTATATTCTTGCTCTATATAAACCAAACTCACACAGTATGTGCAAAGTAGTAATATACATATACTGACCAATTTTTGTTGACATCAGACAACTACATCATAAGCAATCGTATTTACACAATTTTAAAAATTGTGATTACCACGCCTTTTCTCACAAATAAATAGGTGATTCATACACATGTTAAGCTTATTAGTTTAAAAGACATCACACATTGAGTACTTGATTTTGTTCTAGAATACGCTGTAGTATCTTACAGTCGGCTCACTCGACTGCAGCCGTTCCTACTAGTTTTTCTTTTAATTAGTGGGTGTTGATTAACGAATTTATTCAGTAAGCTTTAGAATTCTAGAAAATTCTATTAAATACAATAATTAGTAAATAAATTTGCAAATTAAACAGATTAATATTTGCTAAATGTTATTGAACTTTTGATATGCTAATTAACCATAATTTTTCTCGTCTGTTCTTCATTTGACAATAAATAAATGAATACGTTTTACTTACTTTTAAAACAAATTATATTTTGTTTTTAATATGGTATAATAATGACTAATTCAGTTGCACTGGTTTTCATTGATTATTCAGTTTGGTTGTGCAGTTGGGAAATGAGTTGTTTTAACTGGGAAAATATGTTTTATATGCATGTACTATGTACGTACATTTGTACAATATTGCACACAGGGATTTGCGTGTTATAATCTAAGTAATATTTGATGTAGAAAGTGTAATTATCGGAATAATCTACATGCAATACATGTATAGGAATGCAAATGTGAGTTTAAGGCCTGCAGTCAGGTACCCACACATGGTAGAGAAATGTGTGGGCTTTCGTCACAAGTGTGAACTGCCATTCACAGTAGTGCTGTCAGAATCTAAGAAGCAAATGTTGCTAGATTTGGAAAATAAAGTGATAAAAATTATGTATTCATTGCTAAATAACTAAAAGGTTTTTATTCATAAAATTAAAAACATTTCAACTAAAAAAAACATTTCTTTTATATCTTAAAGAAAAAATAAATGATTTTAATGATTTCAATTTTCATTATCTTAAGCAATCAATTTAAAAATTTCCAGATTTTTTTTAATAGCATTTCACAGTCGACGTTAGGGACGAAAGCATATAACAAAAACTAATGCCTAAATGCACGTACTCATGGACTTTTGTACTTTAAGTATTCCAGTAGATATTTTAAATTTTATGTGTTGAATTTAGTAAATTTTATTAACGCATTTTGTTTGTAAACAATTCGATTATATCACCAATTAATTAATAGCTGCTCTTTTAATACCCTCTGAGGGGTATATTGGGTTTGTCATAAGTATGTAACAGGCAGAAGGGGCGTGGCAGACCCCATAAAGTATATATATTCTTGATCAGCATCAACAGCCGAGTCGATATAGCCATGTCCGTCTATCCGTCTGTCTGTCTGTCCGTATGAACTAAAGGATCTCAGAGATGGCAAGAGCTACAAATTCAAACTTGGTCAGTATCGACCACATACATATTTAGTTAGTCAATACAAGTTTGTTTCCTTTTTTTGATGCCACGCCCCATTCGCCCACAATTAGCGAAAAACCAGACATACCTCGTAAAAAATAAATCTTTTTGGCGAATATCTCGGTAACTGTAATAACTAGGATCATGCAGGTTGCTATTTGCAATATAAAGACAATGCCATCAAAATTTCGCCCAACAAAAGCACAATTTCTTTGTAACTTTGCAAGCGGCTGGCTCACTTATTTCTTAACGTATAGTTTTGTAACTTCGCATTTACTTGCAGACAAATAATATTGAACGATTATTAAATTACTAAAAATTAATTCATTAAAATCGGACTATAATTAAGAAAGTTTGTCATACAAACTTAAATTTTGATCGCAATAGCAGTGCACTGCTTTCGTTTACGCTGCAGTGTTTACAAGCAGTGCACAAGCAGTGCTTACGTATTTAAAACTTACTCAGTGCACTGCTTGTGTGTACAAAATTTAGGAAGTCCACTGCTTGTAAGCAGTCTAAAATGAACTTATATAATTGGAAACCAAGCTCAGAGGGTATTACACGGTCGGCATGCCCGACTGACATTTTCTTTCTTGTTAATATTGCTTTATTTTAATTATTATACTTTCTAGAGTATATTAAGTTTGTTAATACTATGTTATAGAAAGAAGAGGGCGTGGCAGACTGTAAAAAGAACATATGTTCATGATCAGCACTACAAGTCACTTCGATATAGCCATGTTGGTCTGTCCATTTGTCTGCCCGTATAAGCAAACTGATCTCAAAAATAAAAGGAGCTACATATATCCACAAAATAAGCCAGAGTGACCTCCTTATTTAGTCATGGTTTAAATTACTTTAAATTAATTAAGGAACAAACATTGTGAAGCGGTCCTTAAAATCGCATCTGATAATCTTATTTTAATTCAATGACAGAACTTTGCGATATACCGGTTTGAATGTATTCAATCGTTCGTTCGACCATTTTCGTTCTTGCTAGACCGTGTACTTTAAAAATTATGATTTCAAATTATAGCTGCATAATACTAAAACTAATATAATAAAAATACTCAATAGACTAAATAATCTTTATTAATAATTACCTCATCTGTGAGCATTAAATATATAAAGATATTTCAATATATTCGTAAGTTATACTGCAGGTTTGAAGTCAAAGAACGCATTCAAAGCGCATTGTCCGCTGAGTCGTCTGTTGTGCATTTCCGGCTCATTGGACATCCGGGCAAAGGGCGTTAGCTGAACGAATGCAACGAGTGCCCCCAACGAGTACCCAAATCCAAATCAAGCATAACTATAAATTTTAAAACAAGTCGTTATGCGAAGTAGTACGTACATTCATTTTAAATTACAGGACAGCTGTTTGGGATTTATGTATGCGATTTGGCCATAAAAATATGTATAATAATATCAATTCTATACTATATCATCAGTGCGTACCATTGGCGCCTAATTGTAGACTGTGTTCGGGAATTGGGAATGCCTTGACAACACCAGCAATTCCTATGGTTGTTTGGGAAGCACTAAAAATTACTTGGTTGTTGGCGCAGGCATTTTAATGCATTTTTATTGCAATACTCGTACTCGTAGTTTTCTTTTATTTTCGGCATTTTTACTTTGTCCTGGAATTTTCAGTATGTTTTCTTTTCCGGTTTTTTTTTTCCTCTTTCCCTCTTTTTTATTTGCTGTTACTTTTTTGTGGCTGGCGTGGCTTTTAGTTGGCGTTTATTGCATTTCCTTCAGCATTTAAAACGCGAATGGTTTTCTGTAATTTAATGTGTGCCAACAATTTGAGGCACGCACTGACACACACACACACACACACACGCTGAAGGGGCGTGGTCTATGGTCAGACAATGAATTTCCATGAAATTTCTGTAAAGAAACGCGTTTTAAAGTGGTAAAAATAATCGATGCAAGTTACGAAAATTGTTTTAATACCGTGTTAAGAAAAACGTTTGACGCAGCGGTTTAATGGGGTGCTGGATTTGTAAGCTAAAAATGTAAACTATGTTTCTTAATAAGGAAGAAAAATAAGTGGGATGTGCTTAGCATGGAATAGTTAAAAAAAAGCAGTCCACGTTAGGAACTAAAGCCAAAATAAGCTAAGATCGCAAAGGCTTGTATAAATATGAGCCTGTATATTATATCATCCGAAAGATAGTTTATTTTTTATTTTTTTTATTTTACAAAGTTAGCTATAATACACAAGAATATTAAAGCTAAGTAGAAAATTAGAGCGCTAGCGACCAGGCCTTCGGCTCTATGTGGGATTATATCTTATTTGTTATATTACAATCTTGTAAATATCTGTATATTTTATTTATATTTATTGTTGTGACGTAGGGTAAGACGGATGAGGGTAGTATATTTGGAAAATGGGCTTTTCTAATACTAGCTAATTTTTTGCAGGTGTCCAGCAGGTGTGAGGTAGAGAGCTCTAGACCACATAAGTGGCAGTTCGGTTTAGGGTCTCCTGACAATACATGGCTGTGGGTGCCACTGCTGTGTCCTATCCGGAGGCGGGTGAAAATAGTGTTTTTCGCTCGGGATGTGTTGATAGGGAACTTGACTTTCTCCAAGTTTGGGTTGCAGTTCCTGTATCTGTGATGAAAGTTAGCCCAGATTTCGATTTTTTGCGAGTGGAGTTGTTTGAGGATAACTTTTCGCAGATCTTTTTCCGCTGAGGGGACTATCATGATTGTGGGGTACTTTGACATTGCTTTTGCTGCATTGTCAGCCAACTCATTGCCCCTAATGCCCCTGTGGCTGGGAACCCAAAATATGTTAAGTTTAAGTGGGGTTTTTATTAAACTCTCCCGTATCTGCACGATTGTTGGGTTTGTGTTAGATATATTTTTGACAGATTCTACAGTAGATAGGCTATCGGTACATATAGTAAACTTTCCAGTTCTGCCTTGTGCGTAAACGATCGCTTTCAGAATAGCTTCTGCTTCGGCTGAAAATACAGAGTAGTATTCTGGTAGTGATCCTGCTGATAGAATTTTCCCATTGATGTCAACGCATGCAAATGCAGTGAGCTCAGCTGATTTTGTTGCGTCAGTGAATATCCACGTTCGATTATCATAAAATTTCTTGGCTGTTTCATTATAAAATAGTTGGCGGAAAGTTTCCCCGTTTGTGTGATTTTTTGGAAATTCCTGTAGCGCGCAGTTAATAGAGGATTGCCTTAGAAGCCATGGAGGGGCGCTAGAGATTTTCGGTGTTGTTGGAGTTGCGATATTCCATTCTTTGGAGAGAGCGACGCATCGACGTATTGTGGAGAGGTATCGGTAGGTTCTCCGTTGTTTTATAGCCTTCCGTACCACAGTTTGAAGGAGCTGGTTGGGTGAGCAGAACATTTTCGGGATAAGCAGGGCTGTTGTTTCTGCAACTCTGTCCTCTATTGTTGACAAACCCGCTTCTGCTAGGACGCATTTTATTGGAGATGTTGGAAAGGCGTTGATACTGCGACGAACCGCTGTGTGGTAGGCTGGTTTAAACAGGCGGACATGTGACTTTGCGCACCAGCCGAATATTGGCAACGCGTAATCTATTTTTGCCAGTATAAGAGCCCTGGCGACATTTATAAGACTATTTGTATTTATTAAGGAATGTTTGGAGCTAAGATATTTTATAATGTTTAGTTTTTTTTCAAGGTTATCTCTGAGATACAGACAGTGATTTTTAAATGTCATTCTCTTGTCGAAATATAGGCCTAATATCTTAAGAGCCTGGACGCATTCTATAGTAAAGTTATTAAAGCTTAAACTAGAGTATGTACATCTTTTTTTTTTACAAATGTGCAAAATTTTACATTTACTGGGAGATAGGGTTGCACCAGAGCCCAGACCCCAGTTGTATATTTCCTTAAGTATATCTTTTAAAATATTGTTAAGTTTTGTTAAGTCCTTGATTTTACTAAAGATTATGGCATCATCTGCGTACATGATTAATTGAATTTTTTTATGATTAGATACAATTTTGTTGATTTCTTCAAATGCTATAATGAATAAAATAACCGATAATGGCGATCCTTGGGGAATGCCAGTATATAAATTGTGATAGTTTGAAAGTACGTTGTTGATCCTGACTCGAAATGAGCGGTGGGACATAAAAGCCTTCACTATATTGAAGACTTTTGTACCCACCCCCCATTTTTCGAGTTGCTTAAGAACAGTATGGGCTCCCACGCGATCAAATGCCTTTTCGAAATCAGCCGCCAAAAACGTGACATGATTTCTTGAGGAAAGGGCATCTGACACGAAGTGCTGCAAGTGCAGCAGAGAGTCCATCGTACTGTGTTTGGGCTTGAAGCCTACTTGGTTCGTGCTGATCAGTTTATTTTTGGTAGCGTACCATAAGAGTCTACGGGCAATCATTTTTTCGAATGTTTTGGCGATACATGGAAGTAATGAGATGGGTCGGTAGCTAGCAACTTCATCAGATGGCTTGTTTGGTTTTGGGATAGGTACAATGATGGCAGATTTCCACACGTGGGGGTACTGACCAACAGAAAATATATTGTTGTATAGGTTTAAAAGATCAGCTTTGCCTGTTGTGGGCAGTTGTTTAAGCATCGGATACGAAATTCTGTCGTGACCTGGTGTTTTGCCTTTAGTCTTTGTTAGGGCAGTTTCTAGTTCTAATTCTGTGAAATCGTATTCGAGTTGTTGAGCAGATAAACTAAGTCTACCAGGAGCATGGACATACTCAAGGGATGCTGCCTTTTGTTGCCTGTATTGAATGTTGAAGTTGCAGTCCTCGGAATACTTTGACCAAGTTGTGGCAATTATGTTCGATATTTCTAAGGGTGCCGTTATTAATGTATTATTAGCTCTGATACACTTAAGCTGGGGAGGGGGGACTCCCACCAGGGATTTAATGTCGCGCCAGATTTTTTTGGAGGAGGATTGAGGAGAAATATTGGATGTGAAGGCACCGAGGCTTTCACGTTTGGCTTCTTTAACTGCACGCTTAAAGAACGCATTTGCTCTTTTGTAAGCTATGAGGTTAGCATCTGTCATTATGTATTTATAGGTTTGCCATAATTTTTGCTTTTTATCCCGAAGATCTCCCAGATTTTTATTCCACCAAATTATCTTTCTTTTAAATGTGTGAGGTTTGGTCTGTGGAATTGCCTTATTTGCCGCCATCCGAATTGATTTGGTAATTTGGGAGACTTGCAGTTGAATGTCTGCATTTTGTGTGAATGAGGTGTGGGTATTATAGTTTAAGCGAAACAATTCCCAATTGGCTAAATCAATTTTAAATTTTGGGGAGAATTTAGATTTTTCAAAATGAAACTGATTTAGTATTTCAGTTATGACTGGAAAATGATCGCTGCTGTATAAGTCGGGTAAAACTTCCCAATTGCAGTGTGGATGCAGATTAGAGGAGATAAACGTGAGGTCTATGTGTGTGTAAGTTTTATGTGTGGAAAAATGTGTTGGACTGCCATTATTCAAAAGAGATAGGTTTGTTTTTGAGACGGCTTCGATAATATTTTTTCCTCTGGAGGTGGTGCGTGAAGAGCCCCAAGCAAAACCCCAGGCATTGAAATCTCCAGTAAACAATAGTGGAGCGGAGAAGCTGTTTATTATTGTAAGTATTTCGTTCCCAGAAAAATATTGATCAGGGGGGATGTAGCTGTTAAGAATAGTAAATTTTTCGTTAAGTTTTAATTGAATGGCCAAGTGAAGTATACTTGAGCTGGTCAGAGAAGGGAGCAGAGAGTGCGGTAGGTGCCTTTTAACAAGAATTCCTATTCCTTGTTTGGCATTAAGGTTGTGTGGTAGGTTAGTGAAGTAACCTATGTATTGTTTGTTGCAGATTATGTTTTTTGAGTTAAAAGGTAAGTTAGTTAGGTTAGGTTAGGTAATGCGGACCGCTCAGCCAATGGCCGAGTACACTCGGAGGCCATGGGGCCCATTGTGATGTCCGTCAGCTGTTGGTATAGATTAGGGATGGGGGGGAATATAGGTGCTGGGTGGGGCGTTTGTTGGGATATAACAGGGATGAAAACGACGTGTCTTTAATTCCAGTGGCTATTCCCAGTTACCCGGAACCAGCCTGTGGAATCAAGGAAGAGCACCAGATCCTCTAGTCGCGTATTTGCGAGGCTGTCCAGGTCTTCGTAGAAGGGTGCCCCTAGGAATCGGGATCTCCTTCTACTTAGTGCAGGACAGCAGCACAAGAGGTGTTGGATGCTTTCTTCCTCATCCTCATCGCAGCAGCTACGACAGAAGTCCTGCGACAGTACACCGTACCTATGGGCCATACGGCCAATGGGGCAATGTCCCGTGAGGACTCCTGTCAGCATCCTTATCCTACCCTTGTTAAAGTGTAGGAGTTGAGATGTTCGCTTCTGGTTATAGGATGGCCATAGCGCTTTCGATACCAGGCAGCCCAGAGAGGCCGTCCAGCGTGTATTAGCCATAGTTCTGGCACTGCCCTCTAGTTGTGAGAGGATGTGCTGAAAGGGTCTGGGTATATCGCTTATTGCACAATTAGCCGGTAGCGCCGATCCTTCTCTCGCGCACTCGTCGGCCATTTCGTTGCCTGTCACCCCAGAGTGACCTGGCACCCAAACGAGCCTGACAGAGTGCTGATGGAGTTGGTTTAGCGCCCCGGCGGTGTTGCGAACAAGCTTACTTCTGATTGTGTTGGAGGACAGAGCCTTGATTGCTGCCTGGCTGTCGACATAAACAGATATGTTCCTTGGGACATCTCTCAAGGTGGATATTAGTTTTGCCGACTGCCAGACAGCGTAGATTTCTGCCTGAAACACGCTGCACCAGTCAGGGAGACGGAATGAAAGCTGTGTGGGTGGTTCCTGTGAGTAGACACCAGCCCCCGTACCTTCATCTGTCTTGGATCCATCTGTGTAGATTGATAGTTCATTTCTCCTTATCGGAGTTTCGAGCTGCCAATCTTTCCTATCGGGAATGACTGTGTTGAAAACGTCATCCCATTTGTATTCTTCCTCGCATCGATCGCTTTCCCCCGGCATAACAGTTGCTCCGAAAGAGTTCAGAATACTGCCGTGTCCTGTGGCACTAGGTTTGAGGAGTCCTAGCTCGAGTAATCTCACTGCACTCCTCACTGCCGTGTACTTGAGGAAAATGTCGATCGGTTTCAAATCGAGTATAACATCGAGGGCTGCCTGGGGAGTGGATCGTGTGCATCCTGTCACGCCCAGGCAGGCCATCCTTTGCACCCTATGAAGATTGCTTAGATGAGATTTGGTTAGAGCCGCCTCCCACCAGACCAATGCTCCATAGGTTAGGATGGGTCTAACTACAGCCGTGTATAGCCAATGGATAATGTATGGCTGTAGTCCCCACCTTTTACCAAAGGTCTTTTTACAGATGAAAAAGGCTTGGAGTGCTTTTTTCATCCTTTCCTCTGAGTTTCTCTTCCAGGAGAGCTTTGAATCGAGTATTACACCCAAATACTTTGCCTCCCTGGATAACCTGAGCTGTATCCCTCCAAGCATTGGAAGGTTAAAGCTCTGTATCTTGTATCTTTTGGTGAAGAGAACAACCTCAGTCTTGTTGGGGTTTGCCCCCAGACCATGTTGTCCTGCCCACCGCAGGGTTAGGCATAGTGCGTTCTGAAGAAGCTCGCTTAGTGTGGGTAAGAATTTGCCCGTAACTAATAGAGCTAAGTCATCCGCGTATGCTGTCACTCTGCATCCTTCATCTTTTAGTTTGAAAAGCAGACTGTTCAGTACTAGGTTCCACAGCAAGGGGGATATGACTCCCCCTTGGGGTGTACCTCTCGTCGCTTTTCTCCTAATTGTGGCCACGCCGAGGTGAGAATTGATCATCCTGCAGCTGAGCATGTTGCTTAGCCATCGGGTGATCAACGGGTGCGAGCCTATGTTGACCAATGCAGCCGTAATAGACTCTATCCGTACGTTGTTAAAGGCACCCTCGATATCGAGGAATGCCGCCAACGTAAACTCTTTTCTCTCGAGGGCCACTTCAATATCACTCACTACCTCATGCAGCGCTGTCTCAACTGATCTACCTTTGAGATAGGCGTGTTGAGAGCTACTGAAAGTCCGAGGAGTAAGTTTTTCTCTTAGGTGTAGATCCAACAGTCGTTCTAGCGTTTTCAGTAAAAACGATGATAGACTGATGGGTCTGTAGTCTTTGGGTGAGCAGTGGTTTATCTTTCCAGCTTTGGGAATGAATGCCACTCTCACTTCTCTCCAGCTTCGTGGGATATACCCCGAAAGGATGCATCCTCTGAAGATTCTTGTCAGCCACGGCAGCAGATCATTGCACGCGGCTTGAAGCATAGCTGGTCTAATACCGTCCGGCCCCGCCGACTTGTGGGGTTTGAACGATTTGATGGCCCAGGCTATTTTTTCATCGCTAATAATGTTGTTGATGATGGTCTCATCACTCATAAGGGTCGAATCCGTTGGTATCTGGTCGAGCATGAGACCATGGTCTTCACCCTCGACCTGTAGACACCCTGGGAAATGAGCCTTCATGAGAAGATCAAGAGACTCTTGGCTATTCTTGGCGTAGTTGCCTTCCTGGTCGCAAAGTAGGCCAGGCTTAGCTGGATCTTTTGCCAGTATCCTTCGAAGTCTTGATGCATCGGTGGTGCTGACAAGATCCTCGCAGAACTTTGCCCAAGAGTCTCTCTTGGCCTTCCTACACATCTTTTTGAACATATTGAAGCTCAGACGGTAGGCGGTCCAATCGCTATCAGTGTTCCTGTCTTTTGCCCTGTTAAAAAGTCTCCTCGTTTCCTTCCGTATCTGCCGCAGTTCCGTTGTCCACCAAGCTTGTCGCTTAGACTTTGGAACTCGGCTGATGGGACAGGATATGAGAAAGGCTTTACAGAGTCCATCCGTAACGGTTTGGGTTGCTTTCTCAAGCGTGCCCGGGTGTCGTAGCTGTCCCACTGGGTGGTTGAGCAAGAACTCCTTAGCATGTCTTGAGAATTTGTCCCAATCCGTTCGTCTGGCATTTCTGAACGGTGGTGCCTTATCTTGGGGCCACCTGATCTCAAAGAGTATCCTGTAGTGATCCGAGAAGGAGCACTCATCGGATACATGCCAGTTGTCTATGGTGAGGGAGTCACTATTGGTCGCTAAGGTTATGTCGATAACCTCAGCTCGACTCTTGTTGCGGAAAGTGGGGTGATCACCCCGATTGCACACTACAAGACTCGAGAACAGTACGAATTCCAATAGGGACTCTCCTCGTTTGTTGATGCCTGTGCTTCCCCACAGAGTGTGGTGAGCGTTTGCATCGCAGCCCAGGACCACATCGGTGCCTTCCTTCATCGCATGTTGAATGAGGGCCTTGATATTATCCGAGGGCGGTTCTTCCTCTTCATACGGTAGGTATGCTGAGGCCAGGTAAAGGTTAGCCCCGTTCCTCCTTTCGCATAGTGCTACCGTCAAGTCGCTGCTGCTGTAACGAGAAGAGAAGAGAACGTTAAGTCCAGCTCTTACCACGATACAGGTTCTTGACTTACCCACAGTTTGTGGGACAAGGAGGTGATATCCGCGAGCATTCAGTCCACGAACCCTATCACCTACGATCCAGGGCTCCTGGATGAGTGCCACATCAACCCTCTCCTTGTCCATAAACCGCAGTAGGTCAACCGAGGGGACACTCGAGTGATGCAGATTAATCTGCACTACTTGGAGTCTGTTCGGTTGACCTAACATCCTTCTCCGCTCCTCCCCCGGGAACGAATGCTCTGACGCACCCTAGTCCCATCTTTAGCCGGCACTGCTTCCGGAGGATGTGGCGTTTGGATTCCTGACCAATACTGATCCAGAGATCCTTGCCGTTTCCCTTGTCGCGTGCCAGCCCTCTCGTTATCGCCCAGTCTTCAGACGCACAGTCCACGTTCTGGCGCTGTAACATACCAAGGGTGAATTGATCCTCCATAATTGGAGGTGGAATCCAAACCTTGATTATGGTACGTTCCGGAACCTGGTCTGTGGGGACGACATCAATTTTTGCACCAGGCCAAGGTACCCCGATGTTGAGGACCATGTCCCTAAGGAAATCCAAAGATTCCTTATTGGCACAGGCCACAACCTTGGCGCCCTTATACCACTTGACGCCGTCGAACTCGGCAGTGAACGGGTTCACTGGCCGGGTCATTGCATCAAACAGTGCCTTGTTTATCGATTTTTCCAGGACTAGCCATTTTTCAGCAGAGAGTTTCCCTTCCGGGTGGTTTCTGTCTATTATGACTGCCTGGAGTTCGGGCTTCGAGCTGAGGCCTGCCAGAATCCCTTCCGGGCACAGCCTCTTGCTCTCCGAAGCCTTCGCAGAGTCGTCTGACCTCTGTCTTTTGGAGCTGTAGATGCTACCCTTTTGCGCAGCCGTTCTTTCTTCTTGGGAAAGCTTGGCTGGTGCGGCTGTTTTCTTCAGTCCCGCGGGTAGCTCCACTTGATCAACAGGTTTCCCTTCCGACGTTACCACCATCTTCGAGGGGGTAGGGGTGGCCCCCCCGCTCGAAGTGGAAGCGGTCGCCTTCCGGTTCTCCTGTTCCTTCAGCACTCTTGCACTTTGCGAGGAGGTTAGAGTATTGTCAAGTTTGGCAAATCTCTCGAACCTCTTCACCGATTGCTCATGCTTTTTTCGCAACTTTCGCTCTTTCGCAGTCAGTGAGCTAGGGTCGCGAGCTTCAAGCCCCCTTAGGAACTTGAGAGAGCTTTTGTACCCCTTCCACTTCCTGCGCTTGTGCTCAGTTGCGCCTGTGTCTGCAACGACACCTTCAGGTATGGTTGGAGCCTCGGTCACTTCCGCAGCCTCCGTGCCCTCCGATCCATCTTCCAACGGCATGCGAGCCAGTGCTTGCGCCAGCTCTTGTTCCGTCATGGATGGACCGGTGAACACGAATTCTGTTTCTGTGAACCCTGGCTCCAAATCCACACCGTCCTGTCTTCGAGGCAGACCTTCGCTTGTAGTTTTCTGCAATGGGGTGGCCAAGTGGCCCACCACCCCACTGTCACAGTCACTGAATGACGACGCTACGGGGCCTGTGCTAGCACCCCTGCACGCCGGTACTGGAGTATCCACCCCCTGCACCGTAACTTTTTCCTCCTTGTTTACTTCCATAGTTCATCCCTAAAGGACAACTCCGAAAACCCCGGCTCATTTATTCAGGTAGCCACCCCTAACGTTTTATGCCTACCGTCAGGCTTACCTCATAACCATGGCTCAGGTTCAGTACCCCTATCATGCCGCAGCATGATAGGACTCTGGACCCAGCCTTAGCTAGACACTGCATCGCCTCGAAGGGCAGGTGACATTGAATCGTCCGGTCTTCCGGGACGATGCAATGTCCATTGCCCAGCCGGCACCCTCTTGGAGGGTTCAGTTAGAGGATTTTGGCCAGCCAAGGTAAGTTAGTTTCTTGAAGACATATTATATCTGGATTTATTTTATTTATTAGAATCGTTAATTCATCAAAATTATTTATATATCCTTTTAGATTCCATTGAATAACTTTAATGGTCATAGATAAATAATGTAATAATTGATATATGTATGTCTTCAGGGAACATAGTATTTTTTTTTTATTATTATTATTGTATCAGTCGGACATTGACTCAGTTGGGTCAAGATCCATGGTGTTATTTGGTGTTGCGTCAGATAATGACTCAATTGAGCCAAGATCGATGGTGTTGTTTTGTGTTAAGTGTGAGTGAGTAGGTGATTTTGGTTTTGTTCGGTTATTGAGTGTTTTATCTGAGAACTGAGGGGACAGTTGCGATGAAGAGGGAGGTGATGAGGAGAGAGTAGAAGGAGATTGAGTGTTATTTTGTGGAAGCGAGTCGGACGACGAGAGGCGATCGTCAGAGCCACCGATATTGCTCTTATCAGTGTAACGGTTTATGTTGTACTTTGCTTTTTGTGCTGTGCTATTTTGGTTTTCTATGTTTGCTGTGACTGCGGCGTAGCTGTCGGGCTTGGATTGTTTAGGCAAGGCAGCTTTGTAATAAAGCTTTGCCTCTCTCATTGTACACTTCTTCGTGGTTTTTATTTTCAGTATTTCTTTTTGCTGTATGAATGCACTACATTTTTTGTCTGAGGCAGCATGGTTCTGTGAGCAATTCACGCATTTTGGAGAGCAGGTACCAGAGTGCGGAGTAAGTCCACAGTTACTACACGTTGGTTCGTTTTTGCAGTATTTTTGGGTATGACCGAGTTTTTGGCAAGATTTGCACCGCATGGGATTCGGAACAAATTCGGATATCTTTACAGTGTGCCAGCATATGTCGATTTTCGATGGAAGGTTGTAGAGTTCGAAAGTAAGAAGCATAACACCCGAAGGTTTTGCTACACCCTCAACTTGCTTGGTGAACTTGTAGATTGCGATAACTTTTTGGGAGGCGAGCTCTTCAAGAATTTCGTTTTCGGGCACGTTAATAAGGTAGGGTGCATAAATAGTCCCCTTAACCGAATTAAGTGATTGGTGGAGTTGGCATTCTATTTTGCATATACCTGGGAGTTCTTTTGCGTTGATGAATTTGTTGGCGTCGTCGATTGATCGAACCAGCATTAATAGATTTCCGTCTTTTAAATTTGTTATTGAGTTAATATTCTTATTGATGTGCTTAAGCGCCTTGTGTACAGCGAAGCATGAATATTCTGAGATTATTTTATCACTATCTTTGGCGGAGATTATTATATATTTTGGGTTAGCAATGTTGTTAGATGGCAGTTCGGGAAAGTCATTTAAAGTTTTTGAAGGTGGTCTACGTTTTTTTGTTGGGGGACTGTCGGCCAGAGTGCTGAACCGATTATGTCCCAGGTTTGGGGGCCCCGGGCCGCCCATGGTTTTTTTTTTTTTTTTTATCTGCGATCAAGCGCTTGAAACTAATATTTTGTGCAAGTAACGGTTGATAGAAAGAGTGTGAGGAGAGAAGAGAACTGATAACAGCACGATTGGTTAGCAACTGACGTCTGCTCGCGATGAGTGTTAGTCGGCGACTGAAGATAGTTTATAATATGGCATATACAGTAAAAAATTGTACTGATCACATATTTCACAGAAAGTCCTTTTTAAAATATCTTTGTCAAATTAATATGATTGCAAAAAAACTTTCTGGGTACTTTCATATTACAGTGCTGTCTGAAATAGTGTACACCCAAATAAGTGCGTTTTCTTTAAAAAGTTGTTAATGATAAACAATTTGAGCCTTGATAATGTGCACAGCCTCGATTCTGTATTTTATCCTTCCTGTTACAAACTTTTGACAAACCCAATATACCCCTCAGAGGGTATAAAAAGTTTTGTATTTTGTTAGTGATCGCAACCAAATTTAGGTATTAAGCATTATTTACAGTAATCTGTTTTAAAAATGACAGTATTACAATCTTTGGTGTGCAAAACAAAACCTTTCTTGTTTGTTTTAAATCACTTTGTTTAATAAATAAATGAACTACTCTTAATTAAGAAATGGCTTTACATGTATGGCATGTACTTAATTATATCCATTTAGTAATTTGTTAATCTGTTTCAAAAATTTTAGTTAATAATCTTGTTTTTTTAAATCCATTTGGTCAAACTTAAAGTTTTAACTGTGACAGCTCTTCATATTTGTAATACGTGTAATAGCATTTGTCAAACCACTAGCCAGAACCAAAGACCGCACCGCAATTTTTATTATCTGAATCGTTCTCCCTATCAAATGTAGTAAAGCTGTGATTTTGTGATAAATCAGCGAATCTGAAGCATTTCCAGAATAATCTCCGATTGTTTGCAATTTGTAAAACTCTTTCTCGCTGCCTATGGAAAAGTCAGTATATCTGGCATATCATGTTTTGTTTGCAAAATCCATCAGAGATATATACAATTCACGAGGTTGCGATATTGTCATTAAATGTAGTTTCTCGAGACCAATGAAAAAGTCCCTTGCACATTTCCGAAACCTTCCTTATACTCTGCCCAAGTTCTGTTAAAGTTGACGCTGCCATCCAGTCTCCGCTGTATAACTGTCCAACCTGAACCTGCCAAGTTTGAGTCACACGATACTTCAAATGTCTTTTTATCGGGTACTTTAATTGTATGAAGTTTCGTCTCTTTACTGATACAAGTAGAAGCCTTCTGTTGAGTTCTTATCTTTTCTGGAAATTCTTCTTCTTTTCTACTCAACTGAAGTTCTTTACTCTTTATGGTTGCTTCACAATCTCGTAACTTATTGAAAGTCTCATTCATATACTTTCCGCTACATAGTGTTTGTTTCGATTGCTGTTTGTTTAGTTCGGTGTTTAGTTTCAATTGTGAATTTAAATTCACAATAATCGCTTCCTGTTACTTAATCTTATCCTGCAATTTTGAAAATTGTTTTCTTTCTAATCCCCCAGAGTCTGCAAATTGTAGAAGCGGTTTTACAACTTGGTAGCAGTAAGTTCATTCATTTTCATTCACAGTTCCTTTGAACCTGCATAACACTGAATACTTTTATTAGTTCTAGAATGTAAATAAATGTGGTTTATTCACTAACCGAGCTTCTCACTTGTAAAACCATTAAAAATATTGGTATTAAGTAGAGAATTATGTTCATTGTAAATATTTATTTCGTGGATTGAAGCCTGAACAATTGTAAAATAAATTTTCAACTGATAACATGTTTGTGTTATTGGGTTTGAGAAAGCTCTTGTTATTTTCAATACCGAGTCTTATCAGATGATCTGCATTTTGACTTTTTTTTCTGTATAGATTATTGTTATCATTAACTTATTATTGTTAAGTAGAGCGCACATGTAAAACAAATGTTAAGTTATAGTTAATTAATAATTGCAATAGTTAATCGAAAGCATCGCTTAATTTATTGCATACTCGCATATTGTACCTTTTTTTGAGATCTTCAAAGACTATTGTACTTACCAGTTTCAGATGCTCTAGCTCTTACAGTTTTAAAGATAAGCTTCTTAAGAATCGAATGCTGATGCTGAAATAGAATACTATATATAGTTTACACATTTCACTTAGTAGATTATACGTATACCAAGGAATAAATATACTCTCGTACTTTGTAGATTAGAGCCCGACCTGACCTGATCTGTCCGTTAATCAGTTCTACTGTCAGCGGGTAAATTTATTGGTGTCTATGATGTGCGATAGGAATCATTTGGGTTTTTATACCCTCTGATTTTTTTTATAACAGCATGAAAAACTGGAAGCCCAACAATTTTGAGATATATAACTTCTTTAATTATATATGGAAAAATAGCAAAGTTTATTTTAAACTAGTTACAATTTGATTTACTACAAATTTGAATTGATAATATTATTATCATATTTTTAATTGACAGCTTATGGTTCGTGGGTTCCGACTTTTATGAAATCTATATTTAAAAAAAAGAGAAGTTTATTTAATAATAATACAGTTAGTAATTTTTTCTAACCATTTTGCCTAGCCACTTTTCGGTTTAATCATCATTTGAGTGAATTTCAATGGTCTACCCGCTTTCCAAGCTCTCCATTCAATATAATGAACGTTACCAAAATCTTCATATATGTATTTGCCATTAAGATTGCTAAAAATGTATTTTAATATAATTTAAATTTTACTAGAATTTTCAGTATTTACCAATGATAGCAATTTAAAAACCACCAACCAGATTGATAATTCTTAGCACAATTACCAGCAAAAGTATAATCGTGATCCCTATCTGGTGTTGAAAATGGCATACATATATTTATGATCTATCAGTGAGTCACCAGCATTTCCAGAATATGAACCGATAGTTTTCAGTTTGTAAAACTCTTCCTCGCTGCCAATGGCAAAGTCAAAATATCTGGCAAATCGTGTTTCGTTTGCAAAGTCCATCAGAGATATATACAATTCATGAGGATGCGATTCTGTCATTAAATGTAGTTTCTCGAGACCAATGAAAAATTCCCCTTGCACATTTCCGAAACCTTCCTTATACTCTGCCCAAGTTCTGTTAAAGTTGACGCTGCCATCCAGTCTCCGCTGTATTACTGTCCATCCAAAACCGCCCAAATACGAATCGCATGGAGCTAGCAATTTTTTCGAATCGTTTGCTTGAATTGTGTAAATTGGATGACTTCCACCGGCACAACTGAAAGTCCGCTCATGAGTTGTTAACTCTTTTTGGAGTTTATCGAATTTTTCAGAACTTTTTAAAAGTTCAGAAGCTTTTTCATTAAGTTTGGATTGCAAATCATTATTTAGATTATCTTTGGACTGGTTTTGTGATTTTAAGTTACTTATTTCGTTGCCTTTTGATTTAAGTTCGGCTTGCAAGTTATTTATTACATTAATCTTTGAGTTAGTTTTCAATTTGTAATCATTTATTACATAATCTTTCGATTTAACTTCCGATTTTAAAATATTTATTGTGTTTTTTATTGTTTCATTTAACAGTTTGTCTTTTGATTTTAATTCGGCTTTCAAATTGTCTATTATTTTATCTTTAGAAGTGGCCTCAGATTTCATAGCACTTATTTCGTTATATTTCGATTTAACCTTGGATTGCAAGTCACCTATTACTTGATCTTTCGAATTTAACTCCAACTTAAAGTTAGTTAGAGAGTTTTCTTTAATCACCACTTCAGTTTGTAAACTTTTTATTTGATTCTCGTTTGCTACAATGAGTTTGTCTTGATAACAAGTAAGGTTTTGAAAGGTCTCACTGAATTTATTATGGTTTGCTAGTTGTAATTTTAAATCCATAATTAACGCTGATTGTTCTCTTATCTTATGCTGCAATTCAGTGACGTATTGGTTTTCTATTTTCATAGATTCAGTAAATTGCAGAAGCGGTTTAAGAACTTGGTAGCAGTAAGTTGCACATTGTCCATCGAGTTCCTTTGATCCTAGGTAACACTAAAATGTATTACATTAGTTTCACAATTACAACTAAATTTGTTCAATCACTAACCGATCCTTGCACTTGCAAGACCATTAAAAATATCGCCAAAATATGTATAAAACTCATATTATATTTTATGTTCGCGCACTCAAACTGTTTTGGAATTCGGCAAACTAAAGACTGTTTAAATCTGATTTTAGAATGATTAATGAAATCTCTTGATGTTTTCAGTTTGACTTCTTATCACGGACCTAAATTACTGAATTGCCACTTTATATATATATTTTGAGTTCAAGGCTATGTTTTTTTAACGATGCATATAAGAGTATGTAGTTGAAATAAATGATAAGAACTTATATACTTTGTATATGTATGTATAGTTCATTGGTGTTGACTTGTAGATCATATACGAGGGCTGCTATATATATTTCTGGCCTAATAATGAAAATGCGAATATTTATCATCAAAAATTGTTTTATTGTTTTTCAAAGTATTCTCCAGCCTGATTTATACACTTTTGCATGCGCTCAAACCAATTGTCGAAGCACTTTTTCCACTCCGATTGAGACACCTCCAAAACATGGTTTTTGAACGCTTCAACAGCATCTTCTGGGCACGAAAATCGTTGACCACGCATTTTTTTCTTGATGTGCGGTAATAAAAAGAAGTCATTGGGTGCCAAGTCAGGGCTGTACGGCGGATGACCCATCAATTCGACGTTTTGGCCGGTCAAAAAGGCGCTGGTTTGAGCCGATGTGTGAGAGCTCGCGTTGTCATGGTGAAGAATGATTCGTCTTCTCTTGTTTGTTTTTCGAATTTCTCCGAAGACTTCAGGCAAACAAATTGTGGTGTACCACTCAGAATTGACCGTCCTTCGTTGCTCAAGCGGAACAGTCGCCACATGACCAGTTTTGCCGAAGAAACACGGTCGATTGTTGTTTTGTTTCGGGCTCATACGCATAGATCCAAGATTCGTCACCTGTGACGATCTTATGAACATCTTTTGAAGCACCGCTATCGTATTTTTTCAACATTGCTTTGCACCAATCGACACGAGCCTGTTTTTGAGCGATTGTCAAATTGTGCGGGATCCAACGACAACAAACCTTTTTTACGGTCAGGTGTTTATGTAATATCGAATGTATGCTGGTGGGAGAAATGCCCAAGGATGTCTCTATCTCCCGGTATGTCACATGACGATCTTGCATTATTAGTTCACGCACGGCATCAATATTCTCTGGTACAACGGACGTTTTTGGACGACCTTCACGGAATTCGTCGTTGAGCGAACTGCGACCACGATTAAATTCGTTATACCAGTTTTTCACGGTGCTATAGGATGGTGCTTGATCGCCATACAAAGACTTAAGTTCATCGATGCACTCTTGTCTGGATAATCCACGTCGAAAGTTGTGAAAAATGATCGCACGAAAATGCTCACGTGTCAATTCCATTTTTTTAACGGAATTGAATTGTTCAAAGCTCTGTAAGTTTAACAATTCACGATTAAATGACAACACGTTCTGAGTGATGTTATGCTAAAAAATGTCAACCTTTCCAATGGAAATATCAGATTGCACCTGGCAACACTTATTGTTGCCTAGGCCAGAAATATATATAGCAGCCTACGTATTTAATGCCTTTTATAATGCTATGGAATAACCATGACATTTCTAAATAAAATTCATAGGTATTTAATTTAAATTCAGAGTAATATATGGTATTTATGATTTTGAACGTCTGTAAATAAATGTTGAATCAAAGTGATGATGTTGCCCCTTTTTCTTGAACACACTGTGGGCCTAGTCAGGTGGATATTCAGTTTGATTCGTTGGTAGGTGTTCGCCATTTGCTCATTTAAACCTTTTGGCTGGTCCATAACAGCGTAATCGAGTGTATTCAATGCGATAAAGTCGAATTGCTCAAGGCTTAGACAGAATTTTAATTGAAATTTCGTACATCCTGTTACCTTCTGCTAATACAAAAGCAATTTCCGCCGCTATCTGAATGTACTCGTGAATGCCCCTCGATTACAAACGGGTATAGTATTTATTTTAGCAACTCGGGGGCAGTTGTGGGCCCGGGCCCCGCACTCTTTGTACCCCATGGCGCCACAGAATATAAAAGTCAGCAAGCAGCTACGTGTCTCGGTGCAACGGTGTCTCGGTTTCTGTTGTGGCACATGCATCAGAAAGCTTGATGCAACGCACCAAACTGTTTATTTATTAAACACGATTTGTACATTTCATAATTCAACACGGTAGCTTGAAAGCCAGACAGCGATATATGTAATGCATATACTATGTACATACCGTATGTACGAATACGGATGTGGCAAGAAGTGATTGTGTTGCTGCCACGCATGCGTAGCTAGCACAACAAAGAACTAGGAGTGCCTTACATATTTAATAGAACTTTCAGCTCGACGGTATTTTGGGACACCACAATGTGTGGACGCAGCTTTCTTTAGAATTTCTGTCATTTGAAGTTTGTTGCGGTAAGTGGAAAGTGTTGTCAGGACATCTTGAAAAAGGTGGCATGCAACAGTCATAATAGCAGCAATTGCAGCTGCATCAACACAGCTGACCCATATTTGCCTCGTCCTCTCTCTCTCTGTCATACTCTGAGACTCAGAGCAGTGTTGCAACCTTGAAAAGCACTCAAGAAATAATGTTACCTACATTTTAGATACACATACATTCCATATACATATGCTCATCATAGTTCGCATGTGTCCTTTGTCTAAAATAATGGAGCTTCTATTCGAGGAAGCTCTCTAAGCTTCACTCTTCTTTAGTTTGTTCAGTTTATGTACTAAGTTTTTTATTCCAAAATAGACTAAATACGAGTAACATAGTTGGGTGTAGCTTCGAATAGGTGGTTGTGTCAACACTTACTGACTCACTTATCAGTCAAAGAAATCTACAGAGGAATCATACAACAGAGATTCCATAATTTTATTGTAATTGTGATTAGAAGTTGAAGAATTTCGTGGTCGGGAGTAAAAATAGATAAGTCATCAGTTAAACAGACAAGTTATATCTGATTAATAACTCTCAAAACACAACTGGAGCACTGATATTCAGTTATCATCTTACTTTATAATTTAAAACATCTGTTAACTGATTTCATCTCTCTTACTAACCGTAGGATCATGCATGCATTTACTTTTGTTCTTGCATAATATATATTTATAAATTATATAAAATAAACTGCAAATTTATCTGTAAGAAAAACAAACATATGCTACTTAGTAGCATAATTCAAATCGGTTTTTATCATTTTAGAACAGAGTTTTTAATTGCTCATCTATATTATTCGTGTATTTAAAATTCAAAATTTTGCATACATATATTTTGCATCGCTTTTTGTTTCAATAATTTTGAGACGGCTGTTTTAACATATTTTAATCGATTTCAATGTAAAATATGAATTGGATTACTATTAGTTTAGTTCATAAAAGGGATATAGGTTTTGGGGCAATTTTTATGTCGATTTTCCAAAATGTGATTGATTTTTGGAGCTTAAAGTTTTATATGCACGTAAAACTTGCATTTAGTTTTTGTTTAATTAACTGAAATTAATAAATTGAAATCGTTTAAACAAAATCAAAACGTTTAAAAGCGTCGACCAAGTTCTAAAAGTCTAAAGTGGCAATTGGTAAGGTTGAAAGTTTCGTTGTCAGTTTCATTATATCGGAGAATTTCTCCCCTGGGCGAGTGAGAAGACATCGTGACGGCACACAAAGTGCGAGTACTCGTACTTAAATAAAACGGGTGTTGTTTTTTATAGGGCACTCTATTTAGGGGGAAAAGGGAGTGGATAGATTCAGTTGTGCTGAGGCTTTGTTGGCTGGCCAGAGACGTCCGCTTTCATAAAAGCGCTTCTAAAGGTAATTGTTTAAAAATATATTTCATTTTATTATGGCGCATAGCACACACTCATATTCAGACAGTTAGATCGCTTGTCTAGTCACGTGTGTGTGTTCGTATCCATGTAAATTTTAGTAACTCTCCCAAACTAACCAGGCAAAATTTGCTGCTGTTGCGGTTTATTTTGTGTTGCAAAAATATGCAAGGTCTCCCCTCAGCATTCCTCCCACTCCCCCTTCCTCTACCTACTAAGCTACGTCTCTGACTTTCCCATTTCCCGTTGGCGCATTTTTGTTGTGCCTGACTTTTTGTTGGACGCGTCAGGAATGCTGAGTTTGTTGTGTTGTGTCGTGTTGTATGTTAGCCTGGCTTGTTATTTTAGCCAAAAGCTGTTAAATTGCATGAAACAAAACAACACAACACAACACAACACAACTGTACTGACTGTGAGTTATTGTGCGTGTGTGTGTTAAAGGTGGCTGCAAATGTGCAAAACGACTTGACCAAGTGCAAAGCAGCCAAAAGCAACAGCTACTAATACAACAACAACTACAACATTTGGCTATAAATATTAGAGCTAGTGTAAAGAGGAATATTATGTTGGGAATATTTCAGAACTGACTATCTTACAATAGTTTTAGAAAGTTTCTATTGCCCACTCTATGACTCTGACTATCGTACTCTCTCTCTCTCTTTCTTTCTTTCTTTTTTTCCCTCTTTAAATCGTTTAAAGATTTATTTTATTGCTTTTGAATAAAGACTGGTAATATTTAATTAAATAGAATTTTAATACTTTAATTTAATTTAGGCAAGTTCACGGTCAATTTCACACTAGCGAAATATTCTCAGAATTATTATTAAATAACATCGATTAAAAATGAGGGTTATACAAATATTTTAATAATAGCCAATTTATAATATAGAACTGCGGTTCTGAAGCTATATGCTATGGTCACTGTTACCATTTGAAATATTGCTTTTATAGCAACTACATTTTTAGTAAAATCCGAGACATTGTTTAAAATATTTTATGAGGAACGTAAAATTATGACAAATTATTGACAAACTAAATATGTTTGTTTTTGAAAGTGATAAAAAGATTTTAAAAATAATTAAAATTCAACATTTATTGACAAAATAGTTTATTGGACAAAGGGGGGTGATAGGACCAACATAATTGGTATCGGTCGTAATCGTAATGAATATTACTTGGAGCGCCTGAAAAGTATTTAGTCGAATTTAGTCTAAGACCTTGTGAAGGTGGCATGCTGATTTGAAATTAATTCAGATAAAGAAACGTCAAGCCCTGAGTCAAAATGGATAGAACAATGAAAACGAAAGACCACGTTTATATTTTAGGTACCCTCATACCCCTTTTATAGAGGAGGACATACGAGGTGTGTTCAAAAATTATCGCGAATTTTGAATTTTCGCGGCTTACGTATATTCGAATTTCGAGATTTTTGTGGCGTTATGTTGGTACTCATGTATCTCACTTATGTCAACTAGCTCGGCCATTTTGAATGTTCACTTAATTGTTGACAGCTGCTTTGCTTGCACGTGTTTTGGATAGTCTTCGACTTTTACCTATTCAAAGAAATGAATCAAAGAACCTGTATCAAATTTTGTGTGAAAAACGAAACTAAGTGCCGGATGCATTCCGAATGTTGACTGTGGCATACGGAGAAGCTACATTGGACCGAAGCAATGTTTATCTGTGGTACAATATGTTCTCAGAAGGCCGAGATGATGAACAAAAATTGGCTTTTGCACCATGATAACGCCCCTGCTCACACATCGTTGCTCGTGAGCGACTTTTTGGCCAAAAACAATACACTAATGATGCCGCAGCCACCGTATTCCCCAGATTGATATGAATCAGTCATTAGTTCCTCCAAATTAATAGAAAACAATAAAGAACATATCAATCGGGCATGCCGACCGTGTAATACTCTCTGAGCTTCGTTTCCAATTATATGAGTTCAAATTGAAGTAGCTGCTGCAAGAACTTAACATGCACACATATTTGTGTCTGATACTGATACTGACTAAAACGGATATTGTAGTTCTTACCATCTCTGAGATCTGTTTGTTCATACGGACAGACAGAGAGACGGACATGGCTATATCGACTCGGCTGTTGATGCTGATCAAGAATTTATATACCACCTTGAGTTACTAAATTTGACTCTTTGAAAGTTACGGTTACACTTTGAGAAATATTTCTTGATGCGATTGATCAAACTTTATATTTTTTCTTACAACTGATCAAGTTATGGGACACCGTAATCAGTTTTACTGATTTTTTGCAATGTCCGCCTGATTAAAGCAAAATCATCGAACCCAATATTTTTGTGCAACATGCCAATTTTCTCGATATGAAGCAAAAACGAGCAAGCGAAACTTGTTAAATTCGTCTTAAGACACCTTTACCTGGAAGCTTCAGCTTTTAATTGTACATATACAACGAAACATTCAAAAGTATGGGAAACTAGCAATCAACATTGATTTTAAATACCTGTACAAGAATTTTCTATGTTTACCATTCTTTTTATTTTTTGTCAATTACCTACAACACAATTGCAAAGTTTAATAGAATTTTCGGTTGCATATCTATAACTTAAGTCTGAATTTAAACAGCTGACTTTAGGGGAGTGTGAATTTTTTACTTATCTCAAATATTTGCAATTATAAAATAAATTTAATTTTTAGTGGACATTTGCTATGTTAATATGTACTAAACTTTACGTATTTATTCATTTAAAAAATCTATTAATCTACTTAAATATGATATAATATTATTATTATTATTATTATCCTTATTTATTTTAATTTTTTTGGTTTGAATACCTTTTTAATTTTTAACGATCATTACTAAGCTTTGTCGAAAGGGACCAATTTTGGGACAGAGAATGTTTTTTCCTAATAAAATTAAAAAAAGACAGATCTGTCTGGAAATATACTGACATGGCAACACAGCTTTGCTGATTTATTTTTTTATCAAGTTTTTTTTTTAATCCTTAAACTTTATTTAAAAGATGTTGAGTTTTACATTTTTTAGCTTTCTTCTTTTCATTGGAAATTTCATTTTTTAAGTTTTTCACAGACGCAAAGTTTTCATTTTGCCAAGAAAGAAAAATAATTAAAATATCTTTATGGCCAAAGAGTGAATCCTCGTACACCTTAAACACGTAAAGTAACTATTAATATTTTAATCAAAAAACTAAAAGCATAAGATTTTAGTGAGCCACTTCCGAAGAGCCTTCAATACAACATGGCTCGAAGCTTCTTTTTGATGTTGATGCTATAAACTTGATTTCCTTTTCTTTGAAATTGTTGTTCTGCTTACGATGTGTTGCGAAGTTATGAAGCTGGCATTGAACTATGCGGCGTATACGCAATGCGCGATATTTCTTTTCTCTTTTTTGCCTTTTAGAAAGTTTATGGTGCTCGAGCAGTTTGCATACTTATTTTCTGAATGCCTTTGAGAATGCTTAACTTTCGGCTACTGCAGCTATCGAGCCGCGCTTATTTGTTATGAAAACTTCAAGTGCATAGCTGGGCGAAGGATGTACAAAGGACGAAATCGGAAAACGAGAACTACGGTCTCAGCTTAACGTCTATGAAAGCTGCTCAAGTGCAGCCCTTTGACTGGAGGCAAAGCAAAAAGGCGTATATCCTTCATCTCCTATTGCACAACGTAGTTTATTTCCTCTGTGTGTTTGTGTGTGCTCACCACTACTTATGTAACAGGAAGCTGTTGGCTTCCTAAACGGATATACTGACTTCAAATACGGTTTTTCCCCTGCTAAGTTGCATTGCTTTATACAATTTTTCTGCCACATTATTTTTTTGTTTTTATATGCGTGGTTGTTGCTACTCTTGATGTTGTTGTTGTTATTTTGTTGGAGGCAACAATGATTTGTTTTCTTGCTGCATGGTGCACTCTGTGCACGTGTCTGAGGTGTGCATAGTGGGTTTTTGCCTATGGTTTCAGTAGCTTAGAAGTATGTAAATATTCTGATTTCTTAGCAGCTGCTAAGCTTGTATTGGAGATAATAAGGTTTTCGGTATGAAGAAGTTGAACTAAATTTATTTAGTCTGCTTACGTCTTTGCAGTTTATGTAAGTTACACTGATCTAGATACAAATACAGAAATATGTTAAGATTCGCTAGTTCAATATGATAGCAGTAGTAACGTAAAACGCATCAAAACATGGAATATCGTTGAGGATGTTTTCATCGATTTTTATTCGATTTGGTATATGTAGCTAAAAATTCATCCCTTTTAGTTAGTTTTTTGGAACAATTGTTAATAAAAGATCTAAATTTGTTCTCAGTTTCATCATAGCAAAAAAACTTAAAGCAATACCCATTTCTAGCAACTATAAATTGTATATATATTTCATTTATCATGAAATATCGATAAATCGGATTTTAAATTAGGTGGTTAATTTACAACACTAGACTGCAGCTGATATTTAGGTACGTATGTTGAAATCCAGAAACCTATTGTAAGTTATAACAGCGTGCTATTAAATATAAGTAAATATTTGTAAAATACCTAAAATTTTTTTTTATGTTATGGAACGCATAGACACTCCTGCTAAT
>JAWNPS010000152.1:0-211705 GCA_035047385.1 Drosophila tripunctata
TAAACGAACACATGGCGACGCCGCAACTGAACTTGATTCATCCGTTGAGCCGAAGCCGAAAAGCCGAACGCACTTCGGCTCACGCTCTCTCTGTGATAATGAAAACGTTTCAAAGTTTTACTGCTCGAGTTGTAAACTATCAAAGTGATGTGTTTTTATTGCACTTTTAGCCTGCAGCAATTGCAGATCTCTAACAAAGCTTTTGGCTGTCAGCACGTGAGCTTTTAGCACCCACACGGCATGCCTGCTGACGATACGTTGATTTATGAGCGCAGCTTTGGCAGCAATGCAGTTACTCTCACGCAAACTGCCGTTATTCTAGACACTCTCCCACTCTCTTTGTTGTTTGTTGTTCTCTCTCTCTCTCTTTTGCTGATATTCACGTGCTCAGTGAGCACTGTGCGAATTGCGTGAGAAACTCATGTGCGTTATAATAGAGAAGTGTGTTTTGCTTTGAGTGATGATAAGTTGACATTGAGTAACTGAAATATCTTTTACAATATTGACAGCTGCACGCTGTTAACTCATTTACACATTTATACGCAGCAGTTATTATTGACGTTGCGACGACAACTTATCAAAGCATGCAAATTTCACGCTCAGTGCAACGACTTTTCCCCTTGGCTCTAGCCCTATGTCAACTTTCAAGATACACGGTATGTAGTACTATATTATTTGTAGAATATACTCAAATACAAATACTCCAACTTTGACTTTCGGGGACCATAAAGCGCCCAGTGTTGTCAGTTAAACTAATTTATAGCTTATTGTTTACTTGATATATTAAAAAAGCTATAACAGTAAATTTAATAAGCTATAAATCTAGCTAGTTTAATGAGTTTTAAAAAATTAAGTACCTAAATCTGCTCATTCTTCATTACAAAAATTTGTATGATCATTTTATATATTATCAAAAAAATATATATTATATAAATCTAGCTAATTTAATGAGTTTTAAGAAAATAAATGCCTAAATCTGCTCATTCTTTATTACAAAAATTTGCATGATCACTTTTTATATTATTTAAATAGTATGTTATTGTCATTGGAATACATGAGAATTAGAAAATAAGTTTTATGTTTCATTTTGCAATTTTTAAACCGATCTTTTGATGTTATATTTAATTTTAAAGCGTATTTTCATTTTATTAAATTTATTTTTGATCAGTTTAGCTTTTTCAGACCATGAAATTCTGGCATTACTGAAAACCTTTAAGATTAAATCGAGATCAGATCCGCATGAATGTGATCGACCTTTTTCGTGTTAAAGTAAGAAAACCGAGAAATTTCGAATCATGAAATTGAACATTTAGCTTTAGCCTTTATGAATGGAAGCGACGCGTGTAATATAAATTCGTCACATGATTTGGATTACGAATAAGTAGTATAATCGTAAATATGTATGTACATACGTATGTACACACATAGGGACTAAGCAACAAAGTTCTTAAAGATGGCGATGCTTATCGCACTGATTATTTGACAGCCTGAAGCACTTGGGTTATACAATTTTATTTTTTTTTTTTTGGGAAAAACCAAGGCAATTAAATGTTGTTATAGCTTATAAAGCGCCAGCTAAAAGACCTCAAATATAATGCTTTAAAGTTAGCCAACTAAATCAATGTGGACATTATCGCAGCGGATAATCATTTTCACACTCGGTAATTGTAGACTTACGATAGTCCTTCTGCTTCTGAAAGATTCAAAAATGTACAATAAATTAAATTATACAATTTAACGAAATTCGGCATATATATATACATATATACTTAGTAATTCAACGCAATCTGTTTAAGATGCTATCATAATTTTAATTGCTTTTGCTGACGCTGTACTAAAGTAAATAATATTTGTGTCAATTGAGTGAAATCACGATAAGCTATCGGATTAGGGCAACAATTTTCAATGACGCCATTGGAGCATAATGAAGTCACACAACGGTTACTTTTTAATCATAATTCTCTACATATATATATGCACTTATCAAGCGATACAAGACTAAATAGGCCTACAGGTTAGATCTAAGATATACTTACCTTTTACTTACCATTTGATCATCTGTCGTTTGACGCAATTAACTTTTGCTGGCTGTTTACTCCATATGTCTGTTTGTATATATTCAGTCAATTGCTTAGGATAAGGTAATTCTTCGAAGTTTGGCAAGTGTTATCAACAATAATATTGATTACTTCAACTTATCTGCCTATAGATTTCAGTATTCAAGGATAACAATCACACTAAAGTGGGTGTGTGTTCTTTATTTCCTTTGTGGTGCAATATCAATTCTAGATAATGCAATAAATTTGTGTTAAACTAATGCTAGTTAAATATACAAACCATTAAGCTGTAAAGTGGCAGCTGGATTATTAGTTAAGTTACATAATCCTATAAATTATAATATTTTATATCAGTTGTAATCCAACTTAATTCCAAAGCCATTAAACCCTTTATATTACTTGTAGTTAAATTTATAGACAAACTTTTGCTGTTAGTTTGTTAATCTCTAGTTTGCTTAGCTATTAGTCAACTGCTTGAGATTACTAAAGATTTACGAGTTTGCTTTAGGAATGAAATTGATACGAAACTAAATGAAATTCTCTCTCTCTCTCTCTCTCTCTCTTAATGATGATGTCATAAATGTGTAGAGTGCAAACTAATTGATATAAATCAGTGCAGCGCAACAAATGCGTCTTGATAACCGATTATGATAATGACAGGTAAATATGTATATGTCCCAAATATGTATGTTAAACGGGCAAATGCCAACAATCGTAAAAGTCTGCGTCTAATTGAATGACACTTGCTTTTAGCTAACAGTCTGCGGTAGGTTTTTGATAACGAACGTGCTGTGAATCGGCCGAGTGAGAGCCGATCACGTTCACGTGAAGTGCACGCCGTTCCAGATAGCAGCAAAAGAGCAATAGACCAACAACAACAACACGAGCAACAAGAACAATGCCAACAATAGCAATAAAGTCATGTTGATACAAATTGCTTATCTAAATAATGGAATAATATCTAGGCAGGCAACAAGCTAGCAACACTCTCTCTACGATTTCCTAGAAGCCCCAGCTGAACCGTATTGCTGTTATTTGTCATTTAGGGCACGCCCATGACTTCGTCAGAGATTTTAAAATAAAATGCTTAGCTAAATAATTGTTGCTCAGTCATTAAATTAATACTAGCTGAGACATTTGCTTTAAATAAGCCTTAAAAAAATGTGTAAATAATTAGTTTAATATAAATAATGCGCATCAACTGCACTCAGCAGCACAGTTATCTTTGCAACATTGCGTATACGTCATGCAGGGACTAAGACAATTTATCTGACAGCTAAAAGCATGCAGTACTTTTAAGCTAATAATAAACTAGTAAATTTTTTGAGCAACTAAAAGTATGCAACAAATTTTGACCGTCTAGAAATTAACAATATTTTTGAGAGCAACTAAAAGTATGCCACAGTATTTTTTATTAACATGAAATTAAGTATACTTCTCAAAGCCACTAAATGTAGAAAATAGTTTCTATAACTAGCATTTATGAAATTTAAAAACTGTAATAATTTTCTTTTATCGATTTTATAGGCGTAATTTAATATACGACTTTAAATTTTTAAACATTGCTGCATTGCTCGACAAATCAAATATTTACATTTCAAAACTAAACTAACAACAGCTCAGCACACATTTAATTTATTCGAAAGCGTCTGTACAATACATTTTGTTCAACAAATCTTGATTGTAATATTTTTTAATACAAAAAACCATACACGATGCCTTGCTCAGTGTCCAATTTTGAATCGGGTTCGAATCGTTATCGCTCCAAGGTGCGCATTGGCAATTGGTTTGAGGATCACTGTCTAGAAGAGGTAAGCTGCATTTTTTTTCGTCTCTTACAATATTATATATACATCTTTGTTTCAGGATAAAATGAGCAGCTTTAGGAAAATGCGTGATCGCGGCGAACTGCTGGTGGAGAAGGCACGCACGCTCTTTGACAATTTCCAGAAGGAAATTCAGCTGGCGGCACCCAAACATGATATTATGATTGGTGCAGTGATTCAACTGATGCCCATCTATATGAACATAATGGATATGGATACTACGGAGCTGCATCCAGCTCTATCGGTGGTAATTAACGAGCACGCCATACGCTCTAGCCAGACGATAAACGAAGACTGTGAGCTTACCGTAGCTCCCTCCGAGCGTCCCTGTGTACGCAACTCTTTTCGCATTGTCAGTGGCGATGAACAGGATCGCGACGGCGAAAGACTAAAGTATGGCCAACGCTTTCGTCTCGAGTGTGTGGAGTCCCCTGAAGATCCCATACTACTCTACAGTGCGCCAAAGCTCAACAATCTCTCGCAGTCCATAAACACCTCGTTTAACTCGCAGAAATACGGCGAGTTAAATCTACCACTAGGTTTAGTGCATCGCAGCGTAAGTTTTAGCCATAACTACAGGGTATGTATGTACACCTAAGTCTGTTTTTACACGGTCTTTTCATACACGGTTGCTATTTGCAATATAAGCACGGTTTGAAAATTGAATATTTTTACACGATTTCAATTATTCCCTTAAGTTAATTTTGTACTGAGCATCAATTTTTTGTTGTCAAATTTAATATCAAACGATTGTGAAAATTTCATCAAAATCGGACAATAATTAAAAATGTATTTTCATACAAACTTAGGTTTTTATCGCAATAGCAGTGCACTTCTTTCGTTTAACCAGCTGCAGTGTTTACACAGACAGTGTACTAGCAGTGATTGTTTTTTTGCAAAACTAAGTCAATGCACTGCTGGTGTGTACCAAAAGCATTTACGCAGTGCACTACTTATAAGCAGTCCACAATCGATCTCAATATAACGCTTGGAGAACGAAGCTCAGAGAGTATTACGCGGTCGGCATAGCCCGACTGCCATTTTCTTGTTAACTTGCAATACATGTACGTGGCTTATCGATAATCTTTTAGAGCAACTCTCCGCTGGTTATTGTACATGCGGCCACCAATCGCAATCTGGCTGCTGAGAATGTTGTTATACAAACGCTTTTTGGTCCTGAGTTTTTGGTTTCCGTGCAGAATTATCGCAATGTATTCAAGCGCGAGATCTGGAAGAATGTCTGGATGATTAGCAATGGACATCATACACATGCTGCCCATTAGTAGCACTCCTTAGCCTGTTAAAAAAAAAAAAACAAATTAACTGTTACGAATTTCGCGGCATGGAAATGAGCACAAGTCGAGCCCCCTCCCACATTTTGTTGATAAGAAAGTTCTCGTTAAACGGCTCATTAAACACATTTCGCCAGTTAAGTGTGTATATATATATCTTTTAGTTTTGGGTCAGTCGGGGCACCCACTGTGAGCTGTGAGCTATTTTTGGCCTATAAAAGCCACGCTCTGTTGTTTATTCCACACACTTTAACTTCAGTCATGTCTTCGGCCTACAAAACTATTGGGTTTCTTTTTATTTTCCTTGCCTCTGCTTGTGGCAAGGATATTCCTCGCATAATTGGCGGACAGTTTGCAGCATTGGGACAATTTCCGCATCAAGTTTCATTGCAATTGAATGGACGACATCATTGTGGTGGCTCATTGATAACGGATAGCATCATTGTGACCGCTGCGCATTGCACCAAGGGACAGAGTCCCAGTCAAATGAGAGCTGTGGTGGGCACCAATGATTTGAGTGCTGGAAATGGACAGACGATGGGTATTGCCCAATTCATTATACATCCGCAGTACAATGCGCAGAGTCAGGACTTTGATATGTCACTCATACGCCTGAGTAGCCCCGTGACTTTGGGTGGTGCAGTGCAGACAATTCAGCTGGCTGAGGCAGATGCCAATTATGCAGCCGATACGCTGGCCACCATCAGCGGCTTTGGTGCCATCAATCAAAATCTACAGCTCCCGAATCGCCTAATGTACGCACAGGTTCAGCTCTGGAGTCGTGACTTTTGCAATGCCCAGAATATTCCTGGTCTCACCGATCGCATGGTATGCGCAGGACATCCCAGTGGACAGGTCAGTTCGTGTCAGGGCGATTCGGGTGGTCCACTAACTGTCGATGGCAAACTCTTTGGCGTCGTCTCCTGGGGCTTTGGCTGCGGCGCTAAGGGACGTCCGGCCATGTACACCTATGTGGGTGCACTCCGCTCCTGGATTACACAAAACGCTAAGATCTGAACTACTACACTCCATTCTCACTCGACACTGCATTTTATTTGAACTTGACTATATCAAACATAAAGTAAATAAAGTTACTAATCAAACAGTAAGTGTTTAAACTTAATTTTTAAGCTGCCTGAGAGTATGCAACGAATTTTGCAGTTCGTATCCAATACAGCAACCTTCAGGCAAGAATTAATCATGGGGGAAATACAGTTTTAAATACAGCAAAAATTTGGACAAAAATAAATTTTTTTATATGGCATTTCAAAAGTTTCGAAAATTAATTTTAATTTTTTTCCGATTTTATGCAATTTTTGAAATGCTACAACACTGTCAAATCTCAATCGATTTTTACAAGTATTATCAATTTGTTCATTATTTCATTTCTAAAATAATTATGCATTTAAAATTTTTCAATTTGGTGAATTTAATTTTTCTTCAAAAAATCGTCGATTTTGCATACTAACCCTTTTACGTTTTTTCAAAAATTTGGACAAAAATTAATTTTTTCAAAATCAAAAACTTTAAGTGCAGCATTATTCTAGAAGGCGAACCATGAACAAAACGATATTCCGTTTAAAAATCCGTTAAGTTTTGACTCTGATATGGCTTTTCAAAATATTGGAAAATTAATTTTTATTTTTTTCCGTTTTTATGTAATTTTTGAAATGCCATAACAGTGTCAATACTGAACCGATTTTCACGAGGAATATCAATTTGTTCATTATTTTTCCTCTAAAATAATTCTGAATTTAAAATTTTATTTAAAAATATCGTAGTCCAAAGTGTAACAAGCGGTACGTGTAGCATTTCAATTTTTTATTTCACTTTGCGATGTTGCACAGTGGCTTAGCCAAGACAGCAACCGCATGTACATAGCTAGGGTGACCATATTACATACTAGCAATAAAATACAATTGATACACGAAGTGTTTATTTATTTGTAACTTGGTTTCTTGTTGATTTTTTTATATATTTTTTTTCAGTTACAACTCTTGGTGTAATTGCTTAGTGACTATACAAATTCATTCACTACGCGCTTAGTTTAATATTATTTTATTATTATTATCATTATCATTATCAAAAATTTTCTTGACCACTTTTATGGCTTTTGGTTTCATGGTTGATGGTTAACGCCTAAAATCAAACCAATTAATATGTTCTATATAGTATATGTATGTTGATGATTGACTCTGATTAGCCACAGATGTTTGACCACGTTCGATTATTTACATACATAATAAATATTTACAGTCTAAACTCTAGACCCCATTTAGTTAATTCATTTTAGCTAAATGGGATAAACATTTATATTTGTTTTAAGTATAAAAGTAGAAGGCACTATTGCATGTTTTGCTTCTTAGCTTAAGTTCTAGGCTCTACGGTTTAGTGATATCGTTAAGTCTCTGCGGAAAATGATGTGATACTCATATACAAAATCTACTTTAAAGTATGTTTTGTTTGTTTTCTATAAGCTGTTGCATTGTTTAACAAACTGCGGATATGTTGTGCCTTGTTGAGTTTGTTATAAACAAAAGCAATTATAAAACTATAAATTTTAAACACTAAACATAATTTGGCATAGTTTTGTTTTTTTTTTTTTAAGTAGAAAGTTTATACTTTTTTTTAATTTTTTTAGAACTTGTTTTTTTTCCGAATTTGTGAAACGTATATTAAACCATATAAATAATAAAGAGAAACGTAAAGTAATATATATATGGGAATGTTTTGGAGCGTGGGTAGTAAGGGGGCGGGGGCAGAAAAAAAATCACCAAACGCTTTCCGACTGATTCTACAAAACAACAATCCGTACGTACGTACGTATGAACGTAGACTTAAAAGCAAAGCTTACAAACTAAACATATATTTTTGGAACACGACTTTTGCAAAGTCAGTTGTTGTTGTCTGGAGAATTGATAAATATTATAATAAGTGTCTGTCTGTCTGTCTGTCTGTCTGTCTGACACATGTACACTTACAAAAATTGTGCTAAAAGTTGTTAACATTGTAAATGCGAAAAATTGCGCTACGACTTTTGTTTTGTTTTTTTTTATGTCTGTTCTATAAACTCACATCTTTGCTCTATATGTATACAGTTACATATATGTATATGCTATATTAATGCTGTTGCTACTAAGTAAGTTAGCAGTTATAGTTTTTTGGGCTTACACAACTTAGTTACTACTGTACAACACAAACAGTCCATCAAACCACTCGAGTGCGCCTTAACCACACTAAATACGCTTATAGTTTGCAAATTAATTTATAATTAAATATATGTATATATTTAGGTGTGTTTTTGTGTGTTAATGCCATGGCAAATACTTTTAGCTACTACTATTCTTGCCGCCTATTGCACAACTCTCTCTCTCGCTTGGCCATTTCTTCAGCTGCTTAAAAAACTAAAATGCAACTGTCTTTAACATTGGTTTTCTACTGCTACTGCTACTCTTCTCTCCTCCTCCTGCTCCTGGCTATGCACGCCTGCTCTGCGATGTGGGCACCAGCAGTGTGCCCTTCGCATAGAAATAGCCTCACAATTTTGAGCTATCATAGTTCTCCATCAGCCATTGCTGTCGCACAAAACGCGGATCGCATTCCTCCATTATCAGTTTGTCCTTGTTCTCATTGATGGCCAGACACTTGCCCGATGAGCCATGATGCAGTTGCTTAGTGCCCTCACGATATGTCCAGAACTGTTAAGATTTACATTAGTTAATATATTAGTATATATAGTTGTGTGAGCCAAAAATCCCATTTTAAAATCACAAACGCTATATTTTAATTCAATAAATCATTCAACTTAGGGATACCCTAGAAATATATATTGAATATACCATTAAATTAACATTATTTCACAATTTTGCATTTCTGAAATGATTTTTCATATCTAATTTTGTAAAATATGTTTAAAAATAATCATTATATTTCAATGTTGAACAAATATTATATTTAAGCATTTAAGGAAGTGAATATAAGGAGTGAGAGTGAGGTCTAGCATTCCGCATTCAAAATAAAATTAATAACATAGAGGGTGGGCTTTTAATTTAATATTGCGCGTTCTTAATCCAATAACGTTTTCATTTAATATTTATAAATTTTTATTTTGAATTCTATATTGCTTTCTCTTTTAAATCCCAGCTACACCTACCCCTTTTAAGCCCCTTTAATAATGCGTTCATATTGATTCAATTTGGAAACATCTTAAATCGATAAGAATCCAATGAATTGGATTTATTAAAATGTTTCCATATAACACTATGGTGAATATTGTGCAATATTAAATTAAGGTTGTTCTATATTTAAACAAAAATTTTCAACTTTACTAGACTATCGTGAATGTTTCTTATTGAATCAATGTGGTTTTTATTGATTTTTAGGTTGATTTTTCTCTGGGTGTAGTTGTGCTTAGCTATAACAATTTTGCTACTCACCTGATTGCCCTTGGAGCCGTGGCAGCCAAAGAGTATCACATCCTTGCCGGCATAATCCAAACACGCAGTGTCTCGACGTATTTCACCAGTCTTGCTTAGCATCCAGTACTGTTGCGGGGAGAGTGGGGGTAGTGGGGGGAGGGACACAAAAAAGTACTCAGATTAATACAAATTATGTTCGTTTGCTTTTTTGGTTGTTTGTTTGTATTGCATTACATTTGAGCCAAGTAGCCAAGTAGCCGTATAGCCGAATAGCCGTATAGCATTACTTATTATTACATATTTAATATTAAATTAAATGCCAAAAGCTGCTACCAGTCTTTGTCTTAGTGTGTGTGCTGAGTGTGTGTGTGTTTGTCTGTATTTTGTCTGCGGTCTTGGCCATGATTATTTATAATTTAAGCCACGTTTTCTAGCGCTGCCAATGCCAGCTGCCGAGCTGCCAAGCTGCCTGCTCTTTTTTGTTTGGCAACATGGCTGCCCCTGTACGCCATTTTATTTGTGTTGCGTTGCTAACAGTGGCAAATGGCTGCCTGAATTGGGCATATATTTACAGTGGTCAAAAACACAAATCTTAGATATACATATATATTCTTTTACTAAGCTCAATCTATAAATGTGCTATTTTTTATTTATTTATTTAATGTCAGACTATGATCAGTCGATATATTTAATATTAAAGTTACAATATAAAAATAATTTAAAAGTTTAAAATTATATTTTAAAAATTGTATTCATAATTTTCTTTAATTTTCTAATTTTTATTTTCTTTTAAATTTAAATTTAAAACTGGGGAAAAGAAAACTGGGGGAAAAAATGTAAATTTAAATTTAAATTTAAACTGGGGAAAAGAAAATATAAATTAAAAAATTAAAAAAATTATGAATACAATTTTAAAAAAGTTGGGCTATACTGCTGCCTTATTTTACTGTAGGTTAATGAGAGTTTATCAAAGAGAAATATGCCAAACGATATATAAAACTAACAAGTCGGTTATCAATACATTATTTCCCTTAAATCGTTAGCAGACTACAGACTGCACTTCCCACTGGGTTTTGCTAATATAAAATCGGTTTTGTGTTTAACATACAAGCTGCTAACATTGTTTATACATTACTTCTTACATATATATATATACATCTAAGTACATTTGTTAGCTACTGAACTCGCTTGCCATTGGGTAGCGCATACCCAGCACATGACGAGCATTTAAATTCGCGCGACTGTTTGTGCCCATTATTTATGGTTTTTTTTTTTAATTTTGTACCCCAACATTTATTTGCCAAATGCTGTCAAACTGCCATTTTGGCATATATTTTTGGGGCAAGAAAACTGCTGCTGCATTTTGCTGTCATAAGTAAAATGGGTTTAACAGCATTTAACAATTTTACAGCTGCTGCTGTGCTGCATTTTCACGGCTTACATTTGCATTTCCCTTTAGCAGTTAAAGCCTTTTCCAAACAGCGCTCTCCCTCTCTTCCTCACTCTCTTTCTCTCTCTCTCTCTTCCTCTCTTTTGCTGTGGTGAGTGTGTGTGTGTGTGTTTGTTCTTCTTCTTTTTGTTGCCGCGTGTTGCATGATACGTTTTTAATTATGTATATATCTTTTTCATTTCTTTTGCCATTTTTTTTTTCGTTTCACCCAAACTGTTGTTGTTGTTTTATTTTCTGCTTTTGGTCTGGTTTTTTGGTTTTTGTATCTCTTGCAAATTTTTTTAATATGCATGCGAAAGTTTTTTGCCGTTTTTATCAGCTTTGTGCATAGTTTTTTTTTTATTTTTCCCATCTCCATCTCCATCTCTTTGCGCCCTTCTGTAGTATTTTTTCTAGACTCGCGCGTTTAAATGAAAATGAAAATGAAAATTTTTTTCTCATAATTTTGCGTTGCTTTCTGCTGGCGTTTGTAATTTTTTTGTTTTGTTTTTTTTTAGCTGGAAAGTGGAACTACAACCACAGCTACAACTACAACAGAGAGTAGTATCCTTTGATGTGACGTCAGTCAAAGAATTCTGCATAAACTTTACTGCTAGCTATCCGCTATTTTCATGTGTTTTTTGTTTTGCGTGAAATTAAAATTCGCAGAGGCAAAATATTGTTGATTTTATGCTGCAGCGTCACCAGTTTATACCCTGTACTTTTAGGCATTTGAGCTTGAGTTAGAAAAATGCATTCAAATTTATAAAATATATATTCGAATGCTTTTTTTAAAAGCTCCGATTTTAATACACACTTATGAACTAAATTTGTTTTTTTTACTTTCCCACCCCTTTTTGACCTTCCAATAGCTCTACTGGATTTGATATGACCCCAATGATCTGTGGAGGATGTTCCGGTGGGTTTGGCGGCCATTTTAATCAGTATCTATTAAATATAGTATTCGAATGCTAATTTATAACAGCTCTGACTCTATAGGCATTTGGCATGCAGTTGTATATGCTATCTCAAATAATTCCCTGGGTATCTGGTAGTTGTGCTAGCTTTTTAGCTGGGCATTACTTTAAGTCCCTGCCTAGCAAACATGGCAAAGGCGTTGGCTCTCTGAAGGTGCTGCACTGGTTATGGGGGGCGTGGCAGCTCGGCAAAGCCGCCTCTGAGCGGAACGAGGTCAACACTTTTCATTTAATGCTGAATATATTCACGATTCTGTATGTCTGTGTTTATTTCTCATGATATTTGTCTCTGTCAGTTCATTTGTATGCAGTTTTGTTATTAAATGTTGCTAAAATTGTCACAGTTTTGTTGTTGTTGTTGTTGTTGGTTTCTAGCACAAACTTACAATGCCATGAAAATGATTTATCATTTTTGTCAGTTTATTTATGATTGCGATTTAATTAATTTTGCAACGTGGCATAAATCTCAATCCCAATGCTGTGTATATGTGTGTTTGTGTCTGTGTAAAATTGTCCTGGCAAAATAACCAAAGAAAAAAAAAAAAAAAAAATAGAAAACAATTTTCATTTGCTACGGCTAAATGTTAAATAAATGCAATAAAGTACTGTATATATATTTTGTGTTTTTTTGCTTTCTTTGGGAAAAATACAAAGTTGTTTTTTATAATCCACAAACTCCGTGAAATTAGTGCTCAAAACCGCAGGACTATCACAAAAATTTATGGTTTATCAATAGAAATATTGATTGGTTTAATGGGGAGAATCAGTAGGGAATTTGGGGGGAATTAAGAGGAAGAAAAATCAACCCACAAAGACCTATAGCCAGTAGCGACAGAGAGAGAAATCCAGCACAAAAATCAAATTGAGCTGATAAATAGCAGTAGAATAATATTTAGTTAGTATTAAAAGTATTTAACAGAAATCAAAGTTGTTTGGCCAAAATTCAATTGTGGGTTAAAGAAAGTGCTTAGAACAAGTGGTCAATACACAAATTTTCCTGGTCGAGTGGCAACGCAAACAGTTAACCAAAGTGGCTGAGAGAATGTTAATCATGAGTTCAGAAACAGAATTGAGTAGCAAATAAAAGTCATAAAGTATTTAATAAAGGCTAGTTTAGTGTTGGAAAAGTACGTTTTTTTAAAGAAATTAACGTAAATTAATGTTAAAACTAAAGTGAAAGTGTTGCAGTCAGTTTATATATATTTAAAACATATATTTGATATATAGATATGGACATTTCCTACTACAAAATTGATATAGCAACAGCTATAGGATATAATTAAAGGTTAGTTTGCATAGAGACAAAGAGACAGACAGACAAAAGGACATGGCTATTTTGACTCGGATGTTGGATATAAATATATACTTTGGAGGGTATCTCACGCCTCCTTTCTTATGATACAAAAGGGTAACATCACCTGCTCAAAATGTTCCCCATTTTAATCAAAAGCTTTTTAACAAATAATGAATAAAAAAACTGTAGTAGACTATATATGTGATAAAATATAAACAATCACTTATAATTAGAAATGAATTAAAATGTTTTTTTTTATACCATTTTTTTTTGTGGTTTCAGCTTCGGAAATGCCCGTATTATTAAAATTAATTAAAACTTAACTTTAAGTGTTGTCAAAATAAATATGCCGACTAGTGTAGGTAAAAATGAGTTAAATTTTCAATTTTCAAAAAATCATAAAAAAAATACATGCGAAAAGATTTTTGAAAAATTTGTTTTTCCATCACTAATAGATTCTTTTGAAGAATCTTATTGCATTCAAACATTTTTTGTTTTTAAGCCGGGGGAAAAAGTTTAAAAATTAGACCTTTGCAAGAATTGAAAATATTCCACGTACGTACTCAATGGGTTAAGAAGCAATATGTATTATTAAAACGGAATTGAAGTGACCTATCCATTGATACCAAACTTCTTTCGAAGTAAGTTTAAATTTTAAGTAGATTTCACTTTAAGTGTTGTCAAAACAAATATGCCGACTAGTGTACAATTACTTATAATAAGAAATGAATTAAACTATTTAATATTTGTATTTTTAACATTTTCTTTATGGTTTTAGCTTTGGAAATGCCCATATTATATACCATTCATATATACATATATATATTGCCTTCGTTAAGTGTCAGAGGTTTTGTCAGATTGGTTAAAGTAAGCAAGCAGGTAATTGGATAATGTACAAAAGTGTTAACTACGCATTTGTAAGCAGTTTGAAAAATAACATAAGCTGTGTGTGAAAAGCACTCGATAAACCGGATAGACTCGAAGGAAGGAAGCCCAAAGCCAAAAGTTATAGGGGGCACGCCAAAAACAACAAGCTAGAAAGGTTAAGCGGCAAATCGAAGTTAGATCGGTTGGTATATATACGAGTATATGTAACAAAAAAAGGGGAGTACTATATCCGAATTAGGAATGGATACCTGATGTCCTCCTTGGCCGTGGCATTGATAGACACCAACTGGTGTCTCCTCCTCGGAGTTGCCATCAACATCGAGACACATGTCGGTGTGAATGTTTTTAATCTGCAAATTAAGTTCGATATATTTCGATATATTGGAAGCAACAAAAAGGAACAGTTGCAAATTCGTTTATCGCTATCGTTTATCGCTGTTAACTTTGTACAAGAAGAATAGATTTAGTTTTTGGAACCCGCTGCCAAAATGGGAATTAGTGAAATTAGTATTAAGCCAAGAAGAGAAAGAGAACTTTATACAGGCTCTTAGCTATATATAGATATATAGGTGGTTGGTGTATGGAAGGTGGTCTGAGGGGGAAGTGGGTTTAAAGCCTTGTCGGTTTTGCGCGTTCAACGGAGTTTGTGGCGGTCGCAGTGCTGCTATCTTCTCTGTTCTTGTTCTTGTTGTTGTTGTTACAAACCTGATTGCCTCCCTGTTTGTGGCAAGGATATGTGCCGACTGGCTTCTTCAAGCTCCTCTTTCCAGATGGTGAGTCCAAGCAGGTGCGACCGCCATAACCTAAGTTTCTTATCTGTGGAAAAGTGTGGCAAATTTGGGGAAAAATCAACATATGTTTTGCGTGTGTGGATGTGTTTCAGGTTTTCCATAAATATCACAAATTAATGAGTTAGTAGTGTTGTTTCAGGAACTGTACCACATCTTTGGGGCATGCCACATGCTGCACAGTACCATGTGGCATTGAACTTACCTCGCCATTGGCCACCGCATCGCCGGGTATAAAGAGTTCCGGATATATGTTATCCAAATACCATTTGAAGCTTTTGCACTCCAGATCCTCACTGCAAAGCAGAACAGTTAGTATTTCTCTCTCTCTCTCTCTCTCTCTCTCTCTCTCTCTCTCTCTCTCTCTCACACATACTTACCGCAGCTTAACACGCTCGCTAATGTCACCAAAGTCGCCTTTATCGTTGCCAATGCGCTGATAATAATACTTGGAATAATCATCCATCCAAACTTCGGCCAAACGTACGGAATTCTTCTTCAGAACATTTACACCCGTACGCCACTGGAAAAGTAGAAATTAAATTATTAAACAATTAAATTATTAAGCAAATTGATCGAATTGATATGCCCTTTATGTTCCAATGTGTTTTTAGGGTGTCTTGCCAACGATCACTCGCCCACAAGTGAAGTACTCAATTTGTACACAGAAAAGACGTATGAGCAATATTTATACCCTCTGAGGGGTATATTGGGTTTGTCAGAGGCGATTTGTATGTAACAGGCAGAAGGAGGCGTGGCAGACCCCATAAAGTATATATATTCTTGATCAGCATCAATAGCCGAGTCGATTTAGCCATGTCCGTCTGTCTGTCTGTCCGTCTGTCCGTATGAACAAACAGATCTCAGAGATGGTAAGAGCTACAATATCCGTTTTAGTCAGTATCGACCACATATTTAGTCAGTCAATACAAGTTTGTTTCCTTTTTTCGATGCCACGCCCCATTCGCCCACAATAAGCGAAAAACCAGACATACCTCGGAAAAAATACAGGTTTTTGGCGAATATCTCAGCATGCAGGTTGCTATTTGCAATATAAAGACAATGCCATCATCATTTTTTGGATGCCACGCCTCCTTCGCCCACCAAAAGCACAATTGCGTTGCAACTTTGCATGCCGCTGGCTCACTTATTTCTTAACGAATAGTTTTGTAACTTAGCATATACTTACAGACAAATAATATCAAACGATTGTGAAAATTTCATTAAAATCGGATTATAATTAAAAAAGTTTGTCATACAACGAAAATCGTTACATTCAAGCAATGCATAGCCACGTGCATTGCACTGAACTGTGCACACAAGCAACGAAAACGAAAAACGTGTGAGCGAGATAGACATACAAATATGTGTGCATGTTAAGTTCTTGCAGCAGTTACTCCAAATTAGAGCTCATATAATTGGAAACGAAGCTCAGAGGGTATTACACGGTCGGCATGCCCGACTGACATTTTCTTTGTTTCTTGTTTCTTATGTTCCTCCCCAATGTAAGTATTACCATCGGTTTTCGTGTTGTCTTAGTTGCAATCCCGGATTTGCAAGGACTTTACATGGAAACAATTGGGCTGCAACTGCCACACAGACAAACAGACACAGAGCGAGGCGAGATGAGGCAAACGCCAAAAGCCAGTCAACATATTTGGCAAGCAAACAGAATGGAGCGAAGCTTTTGCAATGGACATGGGGCAACTGAAGCAGTTACATAGGAGCAGAGTAGAGAGCGGAGAGTGGAGAGTGGAGAGTGGAGAGCGGGGAGCAGAGTGAGTCCAGGCTAATTACCTGAATGAGTCGGTTTACGTCATGTGTGTAGCTAGCTACCTTTGCTGGTTATCCACTTGCTGCTGCTGCTGCTGCTGATGTTGCAAGTTGATGCTGCTACTACTGGTGTTCTATTGTGGTCGGTATCTGTCTTTGTCCGCCATAGTTTCCTGCACCATGTTTGACCTATACTCCACTCCCCTTAACCCCATTTGCCATCATGTTTGCTTGCTGTGTATTGTTCTTGTTTATGCGTTCGTGTGTGTGTGTGTTGCAGTTGCAGTTGCCAGCTTTGTGTGGCTTGTGGCAAGCTAATGCGAAGACGACTGCGCTAGGGGCAAATCTTAAGCACGCTACACCAAAAATTCCTATAGTTCTGACATTTTACGAGTAACAATACAAAACTCTTAAGTTTCAGCTTTAAATAAAATTCGATAAGTAACATCTTTAGAACATTCTTGAATGTTATCGATAAGTTATCGGTTTAACAAAATTAAAATAACTGGTACCAATTATTTATCAATGAATTGTTAATTGACAAATCTATAACTATTGTTACTAATATATTTTTTCGATTAATTTTCGATAATCAATAACTCGTATCGCAACAACTACATGTGCTATAAGCTATACAGAAAATTCCTACAGTTCTAACATTTTACCAGTAACAATATAAAACACTTAAGTTTCAGTTTTAAATAAAATTCGATAAGTATCACCTTAGAGCATTTTTGAATGTTATCGATAAGTTATCGATTTAACAAAATTAAAATAACTGTACCAATTATTTATCAATGAAATGTTAAACGACAAATCGATAACTATTGTTTCTTATATATTTTTTCGATTAATTTTCGATAATCGATAACACATATCGCAACAATTTCATGTGCTTTCAGTTGGAAAACTTGACAACCCGCAGTTCTATGCCAACAATAGCCAGTGCTATATCAAATCGATAACTATTGCCACTGATATATATATCTTCGATTAATTTCAATTCTTATCGATAACACGTAACGCAAAAAATACAGGTGCTATCAGCTACCAGTTCGACAACCCGCAGTTCTATGCCAACAATTGTCAGTTCAATATCAAATCAATAATTATTGTTACTGATATATTTTTTTCGATTAATTTTCGATAATCGATAACACTGTATCGCAACAAATACATGTGCTCTCAGCTACAAATTTGACAACCCACAGCTCTATGCCAAATCGATAACTATTGTTATCTGATATATTATTTTTCGATTAATTTCATTCTAATCGATAACACGTATCGCAAGAAATGCATGTGCTCTCGACAACCCGCGGTTCCTATGCCAACAATTGCTATTGCCTGTGCAATATCCATGAAGAAATTGAGTTTTATGGCGGCCATTAGTGGATGTTATCGAAAACATGCGGCATGTGGCAGGTACTATTATAGTAGTATCTATTCAGTTCGTTGCAGCTTAATGTCCTTTGAGGCCCTTGCTTTTGCTGGTGGCATGGCATTCGTTGCAATAGAAGCGGTTGCAACATTGGCATTGACAACACAAGAGTTGCCAAACTTTTGTCAAGCGTAAACCGTTGATAATTGAGGCAGTGTGTCCTGTCCGTCCCCAAGCTCCTCTCCCCGGACTGTAGCCATGTTCTATGTATGTATGTATGCATGTAGTAGCTGCTGCATGTGGCATGTGGCATGCGGCATGTGGCAAGTGCGACATTTGCACAGGCAAAAAGGGATAGACCACATAGGGCCACTGTTGACCAAACACGAACCTCGGCCCCAACTGGTGCTGAGGCTTGCCACAGAGCATACAACACATGCAACATGCAACACACACACAGACATCCTCTCACCGAAGTCTGTTTGCAAGTTTTAAATTCTCTAATGTCGGCTCATTAATGACCATTGCAAGTATTGGGAAAACCAAATACACAGAGAGAACAAGAAAGAAAATGTCAGTCGGACATGCCGACAGTGTAATACCCTCATTTCCAATTAAATGAGTTCAAATTGGAGTAGCTGCTGCAAGAACTTAACATGCACACATATTTGTATGTCTATCTCGCTCGCACGTTTTTCGTTTTTGTTGCTTGTGTGCACAGTTCAGTGCAATGCACGTGGTTATGCCTTGCTTGAATGTAACGATTTTCGTTGTATAACAAACTTTTTTAATTATAGTCCGATTTTAATGAAATTTTCACAATCGTTTGATATTATTTGGCTCTAATTATACACCAAGTTACAAGAGTATACGTTAAGAAATATGTGAGCCAGCCGCTTGCAAAGTTACAAAGAAATTGTGCTTCTGGGTGGACGAAAGAGACGTGACATCCAAAAAATGTTGATGGCATTGTCTTTATATTGCATCTAGCAACCTGCATGCCAAAATTTGTGTCCCTAGGTGTTATAGTTACCGAGATATTCGCCAAAAACATGTATTTTTTCCGAGGTATGTCTGGTTTTTTGCTTATGGTGGGCGAATGGGGCGTGGCATCAAAAAAAGGAAACAAACTTGTATTGACTGACTAAATATGTGGTCGATACTGACCAAGATTGAACTTGTAGCTCTTGCCTTCTCTGAGATCTGTTTATTCATACGGACAGACGGATAGACAGCGGACAGACGGACATGGCTATATTGACTCGGCTGTTGATGCTGATCAAGAATATATATACTTTATGGGGTCTGCAACGCCTCCTTCTGCCTGTTACAAACTGTTCACAAACCCATTATACCCCTCAGAGGGTATAAAAAGGAGAGGGTACACTCACCTTATACGGCGAACGTTTGCGGAATATGTGACCAACGTGTGAACAGGGTACAATTTCCAGTGTGCCACCGCACATCCATGTCTTGAAGGATAATTCCAGATTCTCTCCGCCCCAGATATCAAAGCCAGAGTCATAGGTGCCCAGACGTTCGAAGAACTCACGATCTATGGAGAACAGACCGCCAGCCATGGTGGGCGAGTAGACGGGCTCTGAGGTGCTCTGCAAAAAAGAAAACGAAAGGAAATAAATAAATATATGAGCATTGAATGTACACGAGAGAAAGGACAAACATTCCTATTTGTTTATTGAAGCAGCTGGAGAACGTGTCCTGTCATATTCTGTGTGCTGTCGCTTTTGCGGCTGGTGTTCAAATCAAATGGAATCTCATAAGGACATTTAATTTTCCTAATTGAAACTCAAAGCGAACTGTTCTGGTCTCTGGTCTTTCTGGTCTCTCAAGTGGCTCACACCTAAGCAAACTTCTAGCAAAGTGTTGAAAGTGTGTTAGAGTAGAGTGGGAGTTAGAGAGGGGGGAGGGAGAGAGTGCAAGAGTAAGTTGCCACATCTGGCAGCAACTTTGTCTGCCTCACTTGGCTGCCTTTTTCTCGTATACTTTCAACAGCTTCAAAACACTCGAGGCTACATTTTATTTAGTACACATTTTCGTTTGCTGCTGTCTCTCTCTCTCTCTCTCTCTCTCTCTCTCTCTGTCTCTCTGTGTCTGGTTTTCCACAAATTTCGGTTGTAATTGAATATTTTGTGCTGAGTATTTGCTTTGCACTTGCTGCTTTTACAGCTTCTGTGTGTCTGTTTCTGTTTCTGTTTCAGCTCTAACTGATGATGTTGCTTTTTGGCCAGCTGGACTCGGCCATAATGTGACTTTAAGTCTATTTCCGGCAACTGAAACTCTACTCCAACTCCACTCTAAATTTTTGCCTTTAATTGGAGAATTGCATTGCATTGCAATTTAATTACAATTTCTGCTTGTTTTTCCCTTTTGTACAAAATAATTAAAAATAAATAACATTTTATTTATATATCATGTATTTATTTGTTTTGTATCTCAACAAAAAGCAGAACTGCAAACAAACAGCGTCATATAAATTAAATGTGAAATGTTAATAAACGATAATAACAAATGAGACTTTTTATGTTGCTGCTGCTGTGTGTTGTGCTTTCAAATTGTAATGTAATGTAATTCATTTCCATTTCATTTCGACTTTCAATTCATTGATGTCAAACATCAAAAGTATGCAAATCTAAGGCAGCACTGCGTATACGCAATGTGCTTAAGCAAAGCTAAAAGCTGTTTCAAATTCAAATGACAAAAGCAAATAGAATAAGAAAAGCAGAACAAAATTCTAAAGCGAAGCTGTAATACTCTATCTATACTCTAAGGCAGCATTGCGTATACGCAATAATGGCAAATAATAGTAATACTCTATCTTTTAAGATATGAGATTTATAATAAAAGGACTGTAGAAATATAATAAACAGAAATATAAACAAAATGATATACAATCTTTGAAAGAAATCAAAGCTAACTAACTAGACTTTGGCTTAAATAAAAGTTAAACAAATTAAAGAAAACTTATAATAATATAATTCAAAAGAAATCCCAGCCAAGTCAGTGCTAAAGTAATGGGATAAAAGATCCTTGCTGCAGTGCATCTGCTGTAATTGAGTTTGTAAATGAGAATCCGAGAGCAAATGCCAGCACGTGGAATAAGCAAATAAAACTGGCAAAAGTTGAGAATGTTTGATTTTTAAAAAAGCGGCAAAACGGAAGCACAAAATAAATGAAATTGTCACTCGGCACAAATGTCACAAGAGAGTTTGTCAGCAGGAGATGAAGCAATTGAGAGAGAGGAGGGGGGCAAACAAATGGATTGCTTAGCAACTAAAAATGTGTAACTTTAAGTTTGGAAAACAAAAGAAAATGTCAAGGCATAAAAAAACAAAAGCAAGATACAAACAGCAAAACAGCAAAGAAAAGAAAACACAAAGAAAAAAACGCGCGAAGGCAGCGAGTGAAATCTCCAAAGAGCGCGACAAGTGCCATTGTGTGTTTTGGGAGCGAATAGCACAGCTCATGGCCAGAACCGGAATGCCAGACGGATGTTACAAAGCACCACCAAAATGGGAACGGATTGGAATGAAGTGGGGGTGGGGGTGGGCTTTGGGTAGAAAAAAGCCGTTGGCAAATTCGCAGTGTGACATTTAATAAACGCTGCTGGCGGCGCACAAGACAACAATGAATGTAACCATGGCCAGTCAGCCAGCAAGCAACAACGGTATAAAAAACAAGAAAGAAATGTCAGTCGGGCATGCCGACCGTGTAATACCCTCTGAGCTTCGTTTCCAATTATAGGAGTTCCAATTGGAGTAGCTGCTGCAAGAACTTAACATGTACACATATTTGTATGTCTATCTCGCTCACACAGTGCAATGCACGTGGCTATGCCTTGCTTGAATGTAACGATTTTCGTTGTATGACAAACTTTTTTAATTATAGTCCGATTTTGATGAAATTTTCACAATCGTTTGATATTATTTGTCTGCAGGTATATACTAAGTAACAACACTATACGTTAAGAATTAATTGAGCCAGCCGCTTGCAAAGTTACAGCATCAAAAAAATTTTGATGGCATTGTCTTTACATTGCATCTAGCAACCTGCATGACAAATTGGTATCCCTAGGTGCCGTAGTTACCGAGATATTCGCCAAAAACCTGTATTTTTTCCGAGGTATGTCTGGTTTTTTGCTTATTGTGGGCGAATGGGGCGTGGCATCAAAAAAGGAAACAAACTTGTATTGACTGACTAAATATGTGGTCGATACTGACCAAGTTTGAACTTGTAGCTCTTACCATCTCTGAGATCTGTTTGTTCATACGGACAGACGGACAGACAGACAGACAGACAGACATGGCTATATTGACTCGGTTGTTGATGCTGATCACGAATATATATACTTTATGGGGTCTGCCACGCCTCCTTCTGCCTGTTACATACTTCTGACAAACCCATTATACCCCTCAGAGGGTATAAAAAGCATAACAACAACGGCAACAACAACAACAACCATAATGTTGTAGGCAAATGTATGCGTGACGAGGCGGAAGCTGCATGCGGGCGGCCATTTGCTTTATTTTTTCGTTCGTTCGTTCGCCGCCGGAAGTGACAGAACAAATAGCAAAAGTGAAAAAACCGAGTGTGTATGTAAAAGGATTTTATTGTTATAGTTGTGTTACTTGTTGTTGTTGTTGCTTCTTTTTTATTTTCGCTGGTTTTGTTTGTTTTTTTTCCAGCGGAAATGGAAGTAAAAACCGAAAATAAGTTTCTTGTGCAAAATAAACTGAATGAAATGAAATAAAATAAAATGCGGGGCACTGAATAAATAAATAAACACACGAAAAGATGACGAAAAGTTGCAGTTGCAGTTTGCCTCTGTAGAGTTTGCCAGCCAGAGTTGCCATTTTTGTTGTTTACTGTGCAAATAACGTCACATAACTTTTTCGCTTTTTGTGCCAGCTGTGCGCACACATATAATGCGACTTAAATGATTCACAAAACGTATAAATATGTGCATACACTCAGCAGTACAGAGTAGAATACAGTAGAAGTAGACATAAGGAGTTCCTGATTGAGTCCTTTCGGTAGCAGAATCAGTAGCAGTAGACAGCAGCAGCTTAAAAGGATCAAATTGTCTTTCAACAGTTTATGCCGAAATCCCGTTTGATTTATAAACCCATCAATCAATTCAATTTGCTTTCAGCTACATCTACTAAACAAAGGCCTCTCACTTTCTGGCGCAATCAAGGTGAGCTTTAAACTAAGTAATTTCAAAGCAATGCTCGATTAGCAAATACTCTGCATATTTTTATATATGGAGAAATTTAAAAAGTATTCACACATTTATATCTTAGTATGTAAAAATGTATTTAGTTCGATAAGTTAGCGACTAAGTGCCCACTCCAGCTTTAAAAACTGAGAAATAACTGTGTGAGCCTTGTGAGCCATTACCTCACACCTCAAAAATTGCAGAACAAAATTATATTTTTGCAGTTCAATTACTTAAATCTATATCTTTGAAGCGCCAAAATAAATAGTGTGGCACAAAGCTTTTCAAATTCTAACTTTCCAGCTGAAAATCTCAAAAACCAAAGAATATTTCTTAAGAAATTTGTTGCTTGAATTTGTCTATTTACTTAAAAAATTAAATAAATATGTGAAGAATGTTTACACAAATTTTTCGCGCCCATCAAGTAAAAAGCAAAAAAATGTAGCATAATTTTGGGCTGCAAACTTAAAAAAAAAACACCAATGTTAGAGAAATATTTAGTATTTAATGCTATACATAATATAACTTGATATTGTAGTGTTCGCCTAAGTGATGTTTATGATTTATGAAATGTATTTAATTAGCCAAGATGAGAAATAACTGTGTGAGTCGTGTGATCCTTTTCCTCACTTTTCTCATTATAAATTCTTCACTTCATAGTTCAAAATATATACTTTATTTTACAGGGTATCTTAAGAGTCACATATTTATCTCTCACACAGCTTCAATGGCTTTAAACGACGGCCTATTTAGATATCAAATAAATCTAACAGCATTTATTTTGTTACAGTGTATGTGTGCGTGTGTGTGTGTGCGGTTGACACAATTTATGCTAGAAAAATGATGGGTTCCTTTTGGCCAACAAAGCCATACGTCAAGTGTGAGGGAGATGAGAGGGGCAGAGAGAGACAGAGAAGCCGACACTTTCTGCGACCGCAAATTAAGCAGGCGAAAAGCGAAACGAGAAGTGGCTACAATTTTGTGTGCTGGGGAAATAATGTGCTAACCTGCGGGCTGCCAAACAACAACAACAACAACAACAACAGACACATCAACAACCGCATTAATATCAAATAAAACAGTCACGAAGCGCAGCAGGAGGCAAAACAGGCAAGTAAAATAAATATATATATATATATCTACATGCATATGAGCGGGGAATACCGTTAATGTAACGTAACGCATTATGTGAGAGAGGCTGATGTCATTTCAGATTTTTTCCCGCCAGATTTGGCTGTTTTGAAAATGCGATTGCGGGAAAAATTTGAAAACAGCGGGAGCAAAAATTCTAGCTGTTCTACAAAATTAAAAAAAACATTTTTTACATTATTTTTTCCTAATATTGTGAGTTGTTTCTTTCGTGTTTGACGATTAAAAAAAATATATTTCTATTGGTAAACTATCGAAATTTACTACTTTTGAATAATTTTTCCTAATAATTTATACCTTTTGTTGGGATTTTTCTGTTTACGTAGGCGGGGAATACCGTATAAAAGAAAACGAAGCTGTTCAATCGGTTAATGCTTTAATAGAACTGAACTTAATTTCACAATACATGAAGTGCTTACATAATAACATAGAGTTGCCAGATTATATTCAGCTTACTGGTAATGTTAACGTAACTCTGCTAAATAACATAATTTCAACACCTTTCTATATTAATGCGTCTTCTATAACTAACATTGTGAAATTCGAAGGAAATATACGAACATAAAGTGCAAGATGTGATAGTGACTAAGGAAGAATCCCTCAGATTTAACTCAGGTGTATTCAAATTTTACTTTTAAGTGCACTATTACTGCAAAATTATGCAATTTGCGAGCACTCGGTGCTTCAGCTTTTTTTTTCAACTGTTTTTCCCGGGGATTCAGCGGTTTTTAGCCGTTTTTTTCCGTCAAACTAGCTGTTTTTGCTTAAAAAAAAAAAATGAAATCACTGGTGAGGAGTAGGGAGAGCGCTCCCTAGGGGCGTGGCAGACACGCACAGAACGGGGGCATAAAGTGCCTGTGGCAGCCACCTATGGTTTTTCTTGTTGTTTTTCTTGTTGCTTGCTGCTTCGTTGTCTAGGAAACATATTCAAAGAACACATCTAAGAGTTAAGGCAGAAAGAAAGCAAAGAGGACAGAAGAGCGGAAAGCAGAAGAGCAGAAGAGCAGGAAAGCTGGAATATTTGAAGGAAGGAAAAACGCTGCTTGACATAATGTGAAGATGACTTTTGACAAGTGCGCGCGCTGACACGCCTACACAACCATACGCCCACACACCTCCACACACCCCCACAACCCCCCACACAACCCACATGTTAAACTACTACTAGATGTAGTACTTGTGTATCTTCTGTGTGTACAAAAAGTGAAACTTGAAGAGTTTTCATGCCTCTTTGCATCGCTTTTACATTTTGCATTTGAGTCAAGCGCTGTAAAAAGTCGACTACGCGCTCTCAAAGTAAATAGTTTTGCACAAGTTTTAAGTAATACTTGAAATCTTCGCTGTAAAAGTGTTAACAGAAAAACGGAAAACTTGGCATGGTTTTGTGTAGCAGAGAAGACTTTTTTTAGGGCAGGTGCGAAGCTGTGCTTAACCTGCTTAAAACTCAACTTTAAGCTGCAAAAACCTGAGCCAAAAAATGCTTATTAAAATGTTAAATGTACCATAAACACACACACGCGCGTATACTTGATATTTCGAGGGTGGCCGTAAAAGAAAATGTTACATGAAACGCAGAAAATTAGCATAAAAAGTTTGTTCGTCGTTGCCTTAGCTGATTTTGCTTTGATTACCGGTTCAGTGGACCGTTAGCGAGTGCTTAACGTTGGTCAGAAGCAGCAGCAGTCCAAACAGACATATAAACTGAATACCAGGACGAGATAGAGCGAGTGGAAAGGAGGCGGAGGAGCAGAGCAAGAGCTCAACTCAACGGTAAGCATGCTTAACTGGACTCTATCTACTGCTTAGCGCAGCAAAAGCACAGAGGCGTAGTCTCTCCCCCCTTGAGAGGCGGGCGGGCGTGAAGATAGGGAATATGCTAATGTATATTTTGTGAGCATTTCCTTGAAATACAAATAAAATGTGCTCGGAAAAGTTTAACCAAGCCAAATGAAGCGTGTGATTTAAAGCATTTGATATGGCAATTCAAAAAATCGCATCTGATTTGATTTGATTCAATGAGTTTGCAGAATTCACAAGCAAAGTTTACTATGTAAATATTATTTATTAATTTAATTTGTCTTTATTTTATGCACTTTGATTTATTTATTTACTTAAAGTCAACTAAAAGCACTTGCTAAACAGTTTGCAAAACAAAATTATATTTTTGCAGCTCAATTCAATTACTTAAAGCTATCTTTAAAGCGCCAAAAAATAAATATTGTGGCACAAAACTTTTCAAATTCTAATTTTCCAGCTGAAAATCTCAAAAGCCGAAGAATATTTCTGTATAAATTTGTTGCTTAAATTTGTCTATTTACTTAGAAATTAAATAAATATGTAAAGAATGTTTACACAAATTTTTCGAGCCCATCAAGTAAAAAGCAAAAAAATGTAGCATAATTTTAGGCTGCAAACTTAAAAGAATCCCCAATGTTATAGAAATATGTATTTAATGTTATGCATAAATAACTTGATATTGTAGTGTGCGTCCAAGTGATGTTTATGATTTCCTACTCCAACGCCCTCCCCCTCTTCAGCGCCTTTTGTGCACGCTACTGCTGGTGGGCTCATAAAACGCAGCAGAGATTTGCGCGCGTGGAAAACTTTGTTCGTTTTTCCGCACACACACAGACCGATACAGAAATATACACACAGGGACACGCAGGGCGCGTTTTTGAAAGTGCAATAAAAAGTAAAGTGCAGCGCTGCGTATTAAGCAGTAAAATGCGCGCACGTGCAAAAAATAACCGGAATCGTACAAAAAACTCAAAGGAAAAATTGTGTAAAAATAAAAGAAATAAATATAAAGTTTTATGAAAATTAAAAGAAAACGCGTGGAGCGTGGTTTTTCTGCCCCCATACTAACATTTGCGACTGATGCTAAATAACAGCATTCAAAATGGCGACATTTAAGCAGCGGAAACTCTTACCCTCTCCCTCTCCCTTATTAAGATCGTGCTTACTTAGCCGCTTATTTAATTTGTACTTGGACTTCAATTCCACGCTCAAGTTTTGGGCGTGTGTTCCCGCCGGACATGACATAATTAAGTACGGGGGAGCTGAGAAGGAAGCGGGCAGCAAGTTTATCACCGGAAGCGATGACTGAGCACATTGTATATGCGTTGTCCATCTGTGGTTCACAAATTTTCATTCAGCACGTGCTCGCATTCACTTAGTACCCGTCTCCCATTCCCGTACCTCATTACCGTTCCCATTGCCATTCCTTTTTCCCATTTCCCATTTCCCTCTCGTTCCCCCTCGGCTTTTCCTATTCGCGCACTCAATTTGCATGCCAAATGCAGCGTACGTAAGGCGGACAAAGAGTTGCGGTACAACTGGAACTTAAGTACGTGCTTATATCTAGTTTATAGCGTATACACTGATAGAAAATACTCTACACTACAAATGAAACTGATAACTCATCTCTTTTTCTTAAGCTCACTGTAAGTAAAAGTATTTGAAGCAGCTTTCTTTTTTAGATACTTTAGCTTAAAGAACACAAAATTAAAGTTGCGCATTCTTAAGCACGTTTTCTTTCAGTGTACCGAACAACCTGAGTGCGTTTATTAAACTAATATGTCTTTATTTTATGTATTTTGATTCATTTATTTACTTAAAGTCAACTAAAAGCACTTACTAAACAGTTTTTGATGTTGTACTAAAAATTGCAGAACAAAATTATATTTTTGGAATTCAATTACTTAAATCTATCTTTGAAGCGCCAAAATAAATATTGTGGCACAAAACTTTTCAAATTCTAATTTTCCAGCTGAAAATCTTAAAGCCGTAGAATATTTTTGTAAAAATTTGTTGCTTAAATTTTTCTTTTTACTTTGAAAATTAAATAAATATGTGAAGAATGTTTATACAAATTGTTCGAGCCCATCAAGTAAAAAGCAAAAAAATGTAGCATAATTTTAGGCTGCAAATTTAAAAAGAAAGCCCATTGTTATAGGCATATTTAAATGAAACTGATAACTCATCTCTTTTTCTTAAGCTCACAGTAAGTAAAAATATGTTAAGCAGCTTTCTTTTTTTTTAGATACTGTAGATTGAAGAGCACAATTGAGCATTTTTTCTTTCAGTGTACCGCACAACCTGATTCCAGCCAAAGCAATCCATCAATTACAAACAGCTTCAACATTGCTTTGCATAATTTATGGCCAAAAATTACAGAAACTTTGAACGTGTTAAGTTGGCCAAAAGATTGAGGGATATTACCAGAGAAGAAAAAAAGCATTCGAATATAAAATGGAAATGGTTTTAATGGCTCTGGATATTACCATCATCATCAATATCATCCACAATCTAATCTGACTCCATTTCATGGCAAAACTGTAACATTTTAAGCTACATTCGAAGTAGCTAAACCTCTTTTAGGCTACGTTTGAAAGCTATGGAAATTCTGTAGACATTCCACATGCAGTTACTTAACTGACGATTTGTTGTTGCCCCCCATCAAATGGAGTCGAGTGGCGTCTCAAATTCTGGAAAATATGCAGCATTGCTGGCCAATTAATAATGAGGTCCTGCAGAGGACGCGTTCAGGCGTATTGCAAGCCAAACATTTGCAACACACTGCCAATGCTCATCATCAGCATCATAAACATGATTATGATGATGTTGATGATGTTGATGATGTTGGTAATATGGTTTGGCAGGCGTAGAGAGAGAGAGAAGAGGCTACAAAACTTTGACTTTTGCAATGGCATGCACAAAAAAAAATCGACTCGTTGCAAGAGCTGTATATATAGCATATACATATATATATATATATATACATATATATATAGTCATCTATCTGCATGTCAGAAGTAGAGGGGGGTGTAGAGGGGATAGATAGCAGTGGGGGGGGCAGTACACCATAATGTTGTCTGCCATGCACAAAATATCGGTTGTGAAAATTGCTTAAAAATGAACCAAACTGTTGGCAGTTGATGGATGGGCTGGCAAAGTGGGGGGCCAGTTGGCAGCCCTGGTCACACCCTGCTCCCCCCAGCAACCCTCCACCCCCTATGGAGGCTAGAATGCCATCAAATTTGGAGTGTGTGTGTGTGTGAATGTTTTTCAAGTGCCACCAGCAACGTAACGAAAGACGAGACTTTAAAAATTTCATATCTGCTTTTAGTAGTTGATGCTGTCGCTGCTGCTGCTTTTGCTGCTGCTTTTGCTGCAGCTTATTTCCATAGCTATTTCTCATGCATTTTTTGCAGCACACTGCTGTTGTCGTACAAAGAATGTGACAGGACAAGCAATGTAGATACATACTTATGTACATACATATGTGTAGTAGAAGGTAGTCGAGCAGTCTAGCCAACAGCCATAGTAGTTTTAGTAGTGGTACTCTTACTCTAAGACGATGATGCTACACAAACATGCCCCAAAACACACAAAGAGGAAAAACTCTGCAAAAAAAAAAAAAAACTAGGGATCTCAAGGATGAATAAATTTTGGTACTGAAGGTTTTCTTTTTTGTATTTTTTTCTTGATGTTTTCTGGCTGCATTATAATCATGCATCGCAGCTTTGTTAGAAATTTAAAACTGCCAGAAAATTGTAGAGACTACAAAGATGTGATAAAAGCTGCCAGCAAATAAAGTAATAAATTGTTTAAAAAATTGAACACAAGATAAAATTTAAAAGAAACATTTAAAGTTGTTAAATTTAATATATTCAATGACACATGCCCCAAAACACACAAAGAGGAAAAACTCTGCAAAAAAAAAACTAGGGATCTCAAGGATGAATAAATTGCATTATAATCATGCATCGCAGCTTTGTTAGAAATTTAAAACTGCCAGAAAATTGAACAGACAAAAAAAGAAGAGAAACAAGTTGCCAGCAATAAAAAATGCAGCATAATTTTAGGCTACAAATTTAAAAGAAAGCCCAATTCTTTAAGAAATTGAACACAAAATAAAATTTAAAAGAAATATTTAAAGTTGGAAAAATTTAATATATTCTATGACACAATACTTTGCTGTGCGATAGTTCAGTTATACACGATAGTCACACACAGACAACAAAGATGTGATAGAAGTTGCCAGCAAAAAAAGTAATAAATTGAACACAAAATAAAATTTAAAAGAAACATTTAAAGTTGTAAAATTAAATATATTCTATGACACAATGGTCTGTTGTGCGATAGTTCAGTTATATACGATAGTCACACACAGTCAAAAAAGATGAAAAACAAGTTGCCAGCAAATAAAGTAATAAATTGTTTAAAAAATTAAAATAAAATTTAAAAGAAACATTTAAAGTTGTAAAATTTAATATATTTTATGACACAATGGTTTACTGTGCGATAGTTCAGTTTTAAACGATAGTCACACACAGACAACAAAGTTGAGAAACAAGTTGCCAGCAAATAAAGTAATAAATTTAAAGCAGAATAATATTTTAAAGAAACATTTAAAGTTGTAAAATTTGATATAATATATTCTATGACACAATAGTTTGCTCTGCGATAGTTCAGTTATAAACGATAGTTACACATTCATCGCTTTTACTAGTTTTGCTGTCGGGGTTTTTTAGTGTGGACTTTGCTTAGTGCATTTTGTTGTTTTTCTCCCTTTTTTTATTTGGAGTGTGTTGTGCATTTTTACGAGTCCTTTTTAATAAATCATGCGCCACGTAAACCGACTTTCATACACAGCCAAACACACAGGCTATTGTGAGTGTGTGAGTGTGAGTGTGTGTGCTTATACCCTTCTCGCTTCTTGCTTCTCGCTTGAGTGAGTGATTTGCATATGTTGCCGTTGATGCTGTTGCTGCAGCTGCAGCAAAAAATGGGCGAACACACACAAATCACTTTTGGGGCATGGTGTGTGTTGGTTTGCTGCTGCCACATTCCACAACAGTAGTAGTAACTTCTCGCACACCCACAACACACACTCACACACACTCACACACACATTGTCCGTGCCAGTGAAGTGGTCGTTAGTCTCGGTTATCATGCGCCCATATTCCACCAAATGTTGTTCACAGCCACGTCCTGTTTGCCAGCTTCTTTCCCTGCCTTTTGCCCAAGTTTCAGCGCTTTGCTCTGCATTTTCCTATGTTTTCCCTATGTTGTTGCATTGGGTGCAAATTAATACACTTGCGAGTTGTTTGTGATTGCAGCATGATCTTGTTATTGTTGGCTTTTTTCCTCCTTCCTCCCCCCATACTCACATCATCGTTGTGGTTTCACGGTTTCCAAAAATTTCAACGCAAGTTTCGAGAGTTTTTGCCCCCCTTTTTATGGCTTAATATGCAAAATTATGGGCGAGTTTTCCTGGTTATCGTTGCCAGGCAACGCAAAAGCTTCGAAAGCACAACTCGCTCTGGTCAGTTTTGTGTGTGTGATGAGCAAACAGCGCTAGACTTTAACTATTTTCATTTTAAATTTAACTTTTTCTACCAAAAACTTTTAAATAAAAATTAATTTCGAGCGAGTTGGTTTTAGCCAAATATTTTAAATGTAAAAATTTAAAAAATAGCTAGAATTAAGCTGAAATGCCAGCACTGGACGAGTAACGCAGTCAGCACTATAAAGCGCCATCCAGTGCCTTTTAAGCGCATTAAATTGGCGGCCATTTTATATAATTTTCAAATAACATAATTCGGTCATTATTCATTGCGCGCACGAAAGCAGGCAACAACAAACTTGTAAGCGCTGTTATATTTTTTTTGCAGCATACTCTCAGGCGCGAGTGTAAAATATCGCCACTGCCGCTGCCGCTGCCACTGCACGTTTAATTAAACAGAGGCCACCAAACAGCATACATACTATATACAAAAGAGAGAGAGGGAGAGATGAGAAGAGAGCAGAAGAAAGAGGGGAACAACATTTATGCACATTGCCGTGGCAGCTGTGATGAGAGAGAGCATGAGAATGTTGCTGAAACATGTGGGCAACTTTAGCTTTTTTGTTTGGCGTATTTCTCACCGCTTTCGTGGCTTCGTTGACTTCGTTGGCTTTCCCCACTTGTTACAACATTTCAATTAAAAGTTAAACTGCATGTAATTTGCAGGAAAATGTGTAAGTAATAACCTTGCCTGCTGCTCTACTTGAGTCAAATTAATTTACGAAATTCAACAACAGAAATAAAATAAAAAAAAGGACCGAAAAATAAAACAAAGGCAAATGCGAAACCTGAAACCCAAAAAACAGATCAAAAAAGGGCAGTCAAAGGGATTTGGTTATAGACCCGAAAACGGGCAGGCTATTAATTAAAAAAAAAAAGATGTAATTATACAGTGGAGTCTGTCTACAGTGAACCAAACAACTTGTGGGTTTAAATTTGGGTTTGCTTTATGGAGTCTCGACTGTAACTCGACTAAAGCAAAGGGAAATTTTAAGGCCAGCACGCACAGCAATTGAAAAGCGCAATTTGCGGGTTTGGGTTTGGGCTTTGGGTTTGCGAAGAGGTCTTTTTGGGCAGCAAAAGGTTTATATAGATGCTTACGTACAGTTTCAAGCCGAAATTCAATTTGTAAATCCCCTAACACACACCCTCATGCACAGCCCATAAGCCTTTGGCCAGTTTAAGCCTTTGCTTTTGGGTTTTTTTTTTTTTGTGTGGTATGATTGACTTAATCATAAACTTACAGGCGCCAAGGCGAAAGTGCTGCTGCTGCTGATGTTGGACCCTATTTGGGTTGATCTCTTTTTGCACTTATCACTTATGCAAATGTTGAGAAACATCAGCAATTTTAATTATCTGCACCAGACCCAACCAAAAAAAAAGAGCTGTAGCAGGTAATGTAGGTGATAATTGCTTTTAAATGTCAAACAATAAAAGAAGTGAAAAATATATACAAAATGTAACATCAACAATTTTAAATGGAATTGTACAAAAAAAAAAAAAAAAAAAAAAAAACAACTAGAAACGAAACCAAACAATCAGCAGTAAACAAACAACAATCAAATGCGAAGCAACTCGACTCGAAATCGACAAACATTTTATGCAAATAACTCGGAAAACTGGCAACTGACAGCTTGCTGCTTTCCCCTTTTTCCCATTTTCCCCTTAGAACTTGCGTGGCTGATTGTGCGTGCTACAGTAGCAGAGATAAGGGTCAAACACGGGGGCAAATTCTATCTATCTATTCTCTTTCTCTCTCTCTTATTGTTTCTAGCTCTGTTTGTCAATCGATGGCTAAACCCATGAATTTCTAAACAGCCAACGTGTGTGTGTCTGAGTGTGGGCAGTTGAGATCAGAGAGGGCAACTGTAGTTATGTAAATGAAACGAAGGCAGGCAAATGAAATATGAAATAGAACAACGGCTACACATAACAGAACAACAGCGAACGATAGATAGAGGGAGAGGTAGAGGTTGCGAAAGAGTGAAAGTAAGTAAGTAAGGTAAGATTAGGATGTAAAGTGGATCGAAAGAAAGATTATGCTAAAATGCGAACAAAGCAACCAAAACTGTCTGATAACAAAATCCCCAGAGCTTGAACTTCACACGAACTGCAAAATACGTAAAGTAAGAAATAAGAAATACCAAGAAAACAACATAATAATGAAACACAAAGCAAGAAATCGTTACAGTGAAGACTCTTGAACACTAAACGTGTAACTGCTATTCTTAGAAATGACAATTAATATGAATGCTAATTGAAACTAAAACAACACTCTACAGTAGTGTGTGACTATGAACTAAAAAAGAAAAATAAAGTAAGACTTAATAACTTTTCTAGCTACTCAAACAGAACTATAATATTGCATATTAAATAACATGTTTACTAAACTCAATAAAAGAAACAGTCAACTGATTTTAAATGAACATAAATTTGATTTGTGTTATTACTTAATAAAATTTAAATATATAGCGGAAAACAACGTTTTAATTGTTTTCCGCTATATTTTTAAATTTAAATATAAAATAATAATATTTAAATATATAGCGGAAAACAACGTTTTAATTGTTTTCGGCTATATTTTTAAATTTAAATATAAAATAATAATATTTAAATATATAGTGGAAAACAACGTTTTAATTGTTTTATATTAATATTTTTAAATTTAAATATAAAATAATAATATTTTTTAATTGTTTTCCGCTATATTTTTAAATTTAAATATAAAATAGTAATATTTAAATATATAGCGGAAAACAACGTTTTAATTGTTTTCCGCTATATTTTTAAATTTAAATATAAAATAATAATATTCAAATATACAATTTAAACGTTGTTTTCCGCTATACATTTAAATGTAAATATAAAAAAAATAATATTAAAATATATATAGCGGAAAACAACATTTGATTATGATTATGATTTATTTATTCACTTTGCTAATAAATAAACAAATTATTTTAAGTGTTATTGGGCATTTATTTCAAATTCATTATAACAAGTGTTTGCTGTATTTACTCAAATATTTATTGTAGAGCTTTTGAGTGCCTCGCGATTGCTTCGTTGTCTCGTTTATCAATTCACACTATACACAAAAAAATCAAAAACAAAAAGCAACATCACCACAAACAACAACAACAACAACCGCTCAACCTTCATCAAAAGCTGCTTCGATCAGTTTCGAGAGTCGAGCCGACTTAGACTTAGACTCAGACTGAGATCACAAGTTTCAGTTTCAAATTGTCAGCCAAGCGGCATAGACAGCTTGAGAAGAGTAGTATTATAATTAATATATTCAGCTCAGGATTTGTGGAAGATTCTTCAAAGATGTTGAAATCTTTGGCACTGCTGGCTCTTTGCCTGGCCAGCTACTGTTCCGCTGGAAAGGTGGGACAACCGTTGGGAGCACAACAGAGACATATGATCTGCTACTACGATTCATCCAGTTTCATCAAGGAAGGTGAGTGAATAAAGTAGACAAAAGTGCTTACGTAATCAACAGACAATTGATAATTAATTATAACCTTAAAGTAAAGTGACATACTTAATATAAAAACTCAAAATAAAAACCGAAATCTTGACAGATAATAAAAATCAAGTGAGGCTTATCAGTTTCAGTCTCACTCTCTGTCTTTGTCTCGATTTCAATTTCAATTTCAGTCTCTGTTTCTACTTCAATTCCAAGAAATTATTTTTATATGTTTTGCTGTGCGATGACGATAACAAAACTTGAGCTAACAATTATTTAATTCCCCGGCTACACTGCAAAAATATAATTAACACCTCTGGTGATTCACTTGTTAGACTTGACAGATTTATAACTTTTAACTTGTAGGGCATAGATGTACAGTCTATCTAAATGTTCTAATTAATTGCCTCTATACACTGAGATAAGCTTTGCTATAGCAACTAGTTAATAAATAATTTAGTAAACTAGTTAACTATTGTTAAGAATTGAAAGCTTACTAACTAAACTTGTAAAGAAATGTAAGACTATACTTAACTATGTTTAAAATATAGCATCAAATATGTAAATTAATTTTGTACACCCAGAGAAAAATCAATCTTAAATCAATAAAAACCACATTGATTCAATTAGAAACATTAACAATAGTCTAGTAAAGTTGAAAATTTTTGTTTCAATATAGAACAACCTTAATTTAATGTTGCACAATATTCACCACATTTATATGGAAACATTTTAAAAACAATATTGAATTCTTATCGATTTAAAATGTTTCCAAATTGAATCAATATGAACGCATTATTGACTTAAAAGTAGGTGTAGCTGATTTAAAAGAGAAACAATATAGAATTTAAAATGAAAATTATTAATATTAAATGAAAACGTTATTGGATTAAGAACGCGCAATATTAAATATAACGTTTCATTTTAGCTTTAAAATCAACATTAAAAAATGCTTAAAATAATATTGTTTAATGAAATGAAATAAAGTTATTTAAACATATTTTACAAAATTAATATGAAAAATCATTAAATCAAAATTGGAAATTATTAATTTAATGTATTTCAATATTATTTTTTTCCCAAGTTGAAAATTATTGAATTAATATGTCGCGTTTGTGATTTTAAAATGGGATTTTTGGCTTAGTGTAAGAACTTTCTAGCAGTGTAGGCATGTATATGTGTCATACGATTACCCGACTATACTTATGATTTCGATTAGAAAAGTAGAACACTATATTACAATTAAGACTACTTATTAAGCAGAGTTATAAATATATATAAATTTCTAAGTGATACCTAAAAACTCGAACAGTGTATAACAAGAGCAATGCTGTCTTCTCTCTCTCTCCCTCTAAGAAATTTCTAGCAGTGTAGGCATGTATATGCCGACTATACTAATGATTTCGATTAGAAAAGTGGAGCACTAGAACACTTGCTTTCTGATTACAATTAAGAATACTTATTAAGCAGAGCTACAAATATATATATTTCTAAGTGGTACCTGAAAATCTCGAACAGTGTATAACAAGAGCAATGCTGTCTTCTTTCTCTCTCTCTCTCCACCCTCTCTTTCTCTGCCCCCTCGCTTAGGTCTTGGCAAACTGGTGATTGATGAATTGGAACCTGCTCTGCAATTCTGCGATTATCTGATCTACGGTTATGCGGGATTGGAACGTGACTCCCACAAGGCCATAAGTTTGAATGAACAATTGGATTTGGATCTGGGTAAGGGATTGTATCGCACAGTGACACGTTTGAAGCGCAAGTATCCAAATTTGCGTATTCTGTTGAGCGTGGGCGGTGACAAGGATGTGGAGAAGAGTGAGGATGCCAAGGATTTGCCCAATAAGTATCTGGAGCTGCTGGAGAATCCAACGGGACGTACTCGTTTTGTGAATACCGTGTACTCGCTGGTTAAGACCTATGGCTTTGATGGCTTGGACGTGGCCTGGCAATTCCCCAAAAACAAACCGAAGAAGGTGCACAGTGGCATTGGTAGTTTGTGGAAGGGTTTCAAGAAGGTCTTTAGCGGTGATCACATCATTGATGAGAAGGCGGCCGAGCACAAGGATCAGTTTACTGCTTTGCTGCGTGATGTGAAGAACGCTTTTCGTGCCGACAATCTGCTGCTTTCAACCACTGTGCTGCCCAATGTGAATTCATCGCGTGGGTTTCTATAGTTTATATTTTTACAGTGGGCTGTTCAATAAGTTCTTCTTCCCATCTGCAGTGTTCTTTGATGTGCCCGCTGTTATAAACTATTTGGACTTTGTGAATCTTGCCGCCTTTGATTTCTATACTCCCGATCGTAATCCTGAACTCGCTGATTACACTGCTCCACTTTACGAGTTGAGCGATCGCAATCCTCAGTTCAATGTCGATGCTCAGGTCAAGTTCTGGTTGCGCAACAGCTGCCCGGCCAGCAAAATTAATGTGGGCGTGGCCAGCTATGGTCGCCCCTGGAAAATGTCCGATGACTCGGGTGAGACGGGTGTTCCCCCCGTGGAGAAGGTCGAAAATGAGGCACCAGTTGGTGAGAACACTCAAGTTCATGGCATTTACAGTTGGCCCGAAACTTGCGCTCTGCTGCCCAATCAGGTCAATGCTCATATCAAGGGAGGCGTTGCTCCTTTGCGTAAGGTTCTCGATCCCGCAAAGCGATATGGCACCTATGCCTATCGTCCCGCTGATAAGAAGGGTGATCATGGTCTCTGGATTAGCTACGAGGATCCCGACTCTGCTGCCGACAAGGCGGGTTATGTGCGCAACAATAATTTGGGCGGCGTGGCTCTTTACGATTTGTCCTACGATGATTTCCGCGGTCTCTGCACCAGCGACAAGTACCCGATACTTCGTGCTATCAAGTATCGTTTGGTTAACTAGAGAAGTTGTTTGTTTTCCAATCGATATCATTGTACTCAATATATTCTAAATGTCTATCAACTAACTAACAAGTGTTTGTATAACTCACTTTTCGATAAATATATAGAAATTTAATATGAACAAATGGAGAATCGATAACTTATCGGTATTTATTGCTAATTGTAAAACGTTTTCGTTGCTTGTGTGCACAGCTCAGTGCAATGCACGTGGCTATGCCTTGCTTGAAAGTAACGATTTTCGATGTATGAGAAACTTTTTTAATTATAGTCCGATTTTAATGAAATTTTCACAATCGTTTGATATTATTTGTCTGCAACTAAATGCTAAGTTACAAAACTATACGTTAAGAAATAAGTGAGCCAGCAGCAGGCAAATTTACAAAGAAATTGTGCTTTTGGTGGGCGAAGGAGGCGTGGCATCCAAAAAATGTTAATGGCATTATCTATATATTGCAAATAGGAACCTGCATGCCAAAATTGGTGTCCCTAGGTATTATAGTTACCGAGATATTCGCCAAAAACATGTATTTTTTACGAGGTATGTCTGGTTTGTCGCTTATTGTGGGCGAATGGGGCGTGGCATCAAAAAAAGGAAACAAACTTGTATTGCCTGACTAAATATGTGATATCGATACTGACTAAAACGAATATTGTAGCTCTTACCATCTCTGAGATCTGTTTGTTCATACGGACAGACAGACGGACGGACAGACGGACATGGCTATATCGCCTCGGCTGTTGATGCTGATCAAGAATATATATACTTTATGGGGTCTGCCACGCCTCCTTCTGCCTGGTACATACAAATCGCCTCTGAAAAACCCAATATACCCCTCAGAGGGTATAACAATTATTTTTCAAGGGCTTAACCCATTTGTCTTTTCTTGTAAATTTAAAATGCTACGCCACTTTTACTTTAGCTATTTGCCTTACCATGTTAGTTATATGCTATTTATTTTTAGGTAGGTAAATATATGTTGTATAAATGTATATGATATTTATCATGTGCTTTGTGCCTGTGTGATGAATGCTTAAATCCAATTGACTTTGACATAAAAGCGTAATCGGCTTTAGCATTTAAGTCGGGCACGAGAGAGACAGAGAGAGAGAGAGAGAAAAGTAAGCTACACTCACTTTCAGACAGACTGACACATTCCTCTTAAATCGACAGCTCCACTCCCCCAGTTTTCCCCGACTGCCCATCCCTTTGCCAAAACAAGCCCTTTGCAGCGGATGCTCTATCAAAATTGACTGCTCAACATTTGTCAATGTGTCGCAAAACAGCACGAAAAATTTCGCATACGCAGCGTATTACACAACACAGGACTCGGAAACCACTCGACGCAACGAGGCAGAAATACTCCAAAGAGCTTCATGTTCTGCACGATTTCACAACAACAACAACAGCAACAGCAACAACGATACAAAAACAAATGCCCAAAATGCTAAAATAGGCAGAGAATAGAGAAGTGGAGAAAAAAAAGTGCCACAAAAAGAGAGAAACGCACGCATAGGCAATCAGAATGGCATAAACGTAAATGTAAAGCGTAAGAAATGAAATGAAACGTGCCACGCACGTATATATCCCGATATATATATATATATATATATCTATGTGTGTGTATAGGATATTAGAAAGCATTTACCTATTCACACAGCCCCATTACTTTCGCACACACAAAACAGAGGCTAAGAGACGACGACGACGACAGCCAAACAATTTTTATAGCTAAACTTTACCTTTCTTTCTTGTTTTGTTTTTTTTTTTGGCTGGAGAAATTTCAGCATCAACAACACTTTGAGTGAATATATGCACTGATGTCTTTTCAGCTTTTTTTCCCGTCAGATCTGGCTGTTTTGAAAACAGCGGGCAGCGGGAATTCTAGCTTTTTTAGAAAATGAAAAAAACTATTTTTTTACATTACTTTTTCCTAATATTGTGAGTTGTTTCTTTCGTGTTTGACGATTAAAAATATATTTCTATTGGTAAACTATCGATATTAACTACTCTTAAATAATTTTTACTAATAATTTATACCTTTCTATATTAATGCGTCTTCTATGACCAACATTGTGAAATTCGTTTGACAAACAATTAAAAATTGAGAGGAAAGTATACAAACATAAAGTGCAAGATGTGTGGCTGAATGCAAAGGAGTTTAGGTAGTGACTGGTATTAAAATTTTATTTTTAAGTGCACAATTACTGCAAAATTAGCGATTTACGAGCACTCGGTGCTTCAGATTTTTTTTTCAGCTGTTTTTCCCGGGTATTCAGCGGTTTTTAGCCGTTTTTTTTCGTCAAACTAGCTGTTTTTGCTCAAAAAAAAAAATGACATCACTGAATATATGTATGTGTGTGCGTGTGTGTGTGTGTGTACAAGTGGCACTTCATTCGCTTTGTTTTCTCTGCCATAAACTCGATGGCCAACGCTGCGTATGGAGTGTACGCATATTACGTATACGCCGCATTTACCTAAGTATTTTGTTCTTTCTGTTTTTTAAACTAATTGTAAGCACACGAAAGCCAAACTTCTATGCACATAATATCTGGACATGCATACATATATGTATGTATACAGCTGCGGAAAAAATAATAGCACCAAAGCTTTATGCAAAATTCAAAGTGTAAAAAAGAAGAATATAACTAAAAAATTTTAACGAAAAGCTGTTTAAATCAATTTATTTATCTCTTTACATATATGTTACACAAAAATATCCAATATTTTTGTTGGACATTTTAAGAAATATTCACTTTTTAAGTTACTAAGGTCAAAATAAGGCGGAAAAAATAATAGTTTTATTGTTAACTAAAGTAAGCTGCTTTCTTTGGTGCTATTATTTTTTCCGGCACTGTACATCTAGTATGTACTAAGAGTAGTTTCATTTTATTCGCTTTGGGTTATTTGAGCTTGTAACTGTGTGTGTGTGTGTTGAAGTATTTTCCACTCGTTGTTGTTGTTTTTTTTTGCTTTGCCTTTGAGCTAACAAACGCGAGCGGATTATTTGGCAACTTCAGGATTTTCATTATTTTTAGTTAGTCTGCCGGAAGCGCAACATGAATTAGTTTTTATGTGTGTGTCCTAGCTGAATCTAAAGCTAAAATTAAAGCTAAAGCTAAATCTAAAGTTGTAGGTAAACTCGTTTGCTGTGCATAATTTAAACTGCAAAAATAAGGCACATTTATATGCTTAAGTGAGAAATAACAGCAAAGAAAAAGCAATTCACTTGAGTTAAGAAACGCTAAGAATCCGTCTTAAAAGTATAAAAACCAATTGTAGCCAAGTTAAGGCACTTGTTAAATAAATATAAGTGCAAAATTCATTAAGAGCTAGCATTAAAAATAAAGCTAAATAAATTAATAAATAAATAAATAAATAAAGCTAAATAAATAATAATAAAATAAATAAAACTAAAGCCAATTCAAACTTTCAAGTCTTACTTAAGTCTACGAACTAAATCTAATCATTTTGCTAAAGAGAAACAAGAAGAAATTCCAAACTAAAGCAATCTGCTGCTGCTGCTGAGCTATAAAATAGCAGTTAACATGAATTCTCAACAGCAAAAAGCAGAAAATTCTGCTGAAAAATACATGTAAAATTGCTGGCAGCTGCTGGCAGCACAAATGTGCCGTCAGCCAAGTTAAAATGGCGACAGGTAAAACAATGGCAATAAAATTGTTATAGAAAAAACTGGCAACAAAATTTCGAAACACACACACGAAAAAATAAAGGAAAACAGCTACACTTTAGCTTAAACATTATTTAATACTTTAACAATTTGGGAACTCTACACCTTTGTTAACTGTTTGCTGAAGTTGGTAAGAGTTTTTTCAGTTGAACCAAAAAGCGAATGGCAGCTGCCAAGTTAATGCCAAATCCATTAGTCGATGGCACTCACGTGTAATACTTAGGGCTTTACTCCAGGAATTTCCCACCTTCCCGAGCACTACACATAATTCCACTCACACACATACGACTACACACATACTACCACACACATTCGGCAAATATATATATTGATTCTAAAGTAAAAACAACAACAACAACAACAGCAAGAAGCACAAAACACAAAACACAAACAAAGCAAAACTTTTGGCCAAAGTCAGCGTCGACAGTGCGATAAGGGAAGGGAACCAGAGAGAGAGAGAGGAGTGTGTGGGGAGTGCAGGGAGTGTGGGGAGTGCGGGGAATATAGCATACTTAATATATACAGTTATATGCATGTATATATGTTATGTATTTTTGATTCCCCATGCTTATTATTGTTATTGCCACAATTGTTGTTGTCGCTCTACGCCAGCTCAACTGTGTTGCCAAGTTAGCTACTTTGCAGACAGCATGGTTCTGTATTTTTTTAAGGGACTTGGCCATTTTTCAGCTTTTTATACCCTCTGAGGGGTATATTGGGTTTGTGAAAAGTATGTAACAGGCAGAAGGAGGCGGGGCAGATCCCATAAAGTATATATATTCTTGATCAGCATCAACAGCCGAGTCGATATAGCCATGTCAAAAAAACCAGACATACCTCGGAAAAAATAGAGGTTTTTGGCGAATATCTTGGCAACTATAATAACTATGGACACCAATTTTGGCATGCAGTTTGCTATTTACAATGTTAAAACAATGCCATCAAAATTTGTTGGATGCCACGCCTCCTTCGCCCACCCAAAGCACAATTGCGTTGTAACTTTGCAAGCGCCTGGCTGAATTATTTCTTAACGTATAGTTTTGTAACTTAGCATATACTTGCAGACAAATAATATCAAGCAATCCTGAAAATTTTACCAAAATCGGACCATAATTAAAAAAGTTTTTCATACAACGAAAATCGTTACTTTCAAGCAAGGCAAAGCCACGTGCATTGCACTGAACTGTGCACACAAGCAACGAAAACGAAAAGCGTGTGAGCGAGATAGACATACAAATATGTGTGCATGTTAAGTTCTTACAGCAGCAACTCCAATTTGAACTCATATAATTGGAAACGAAGCTCAGAGGGTATTACACGGTCGGCATGCCCGACTGACATTTTCTTTCTTGTTTTGGATGGACTTGGCCTTTTTTTCAGCTGTTTTGTAGCTATTTGAGCTGGTTTTATGGTTAGAAGCTGGCAAACGCACAGCACTCGTAACAAGTTGAGCAACTTTTGTGAAGCACACGGCAAAAAGTTGAAAGCAGGCTTTAAGCCTGTCAACAGTCGTTTGGCGGCAGAAGCAGCGAAAGAAGTAAAGGAGGGGTTGGAGGGGGAGGGGGGTAGGATGAAGTAGGTGGAAGTTAGCAAAGGCAGTAGCAAAGCAGCAAGGATCTGCGTTGCTGCTGCAGAACTCGCCGCATATTTTTGTCCCGTGTGTATTTCCCAAAAAAAAAAGGGCTTTTCAATTTTTGGCGTCGAAAACTTTCGACTGTCATTTATGGCGAATAAGCCAATAGCATATATATGTTATATTTATGTGTGTGTGTGAGAATTTCCTTTACTTTTCCTCATACATTTTCCCACTATACTCCCCTCTTCTCTACGCTCTGCTCTCGCTGGCAGCCCATTATCATTGTCGACAGACAACAACATTTATGGCTCATATTCCCGCCAGTCGGCAAATTGCCAATGTGGTGCTCCAGGAAATGCTTTACTTGATTTAGCTGCTAAGTGCAGCTTCAGGGCGCAAGTGGCAACAGCAGCAACAACATGATAACTCCCTTTCCCCCTTGTCGGATTTTCGGCAACATTGTGCACGCATAAATTCTCATGGCGCTTGTAAAAACAATTATGCCAGATATTTACGCCACAAGCAGCAACGGCGGCGGCAGTAGCAACTGTTTCTGCAACTGCAACAACGGCAAACAGCAACAGCAGGCGAGAATTTTGCTGTTAACATTTTTGGCTTTTAATTGCAGTTACGCTTCTTTCTTTCACTTCCGTTTGCACTTCTCTCTCTCTCTTCCTATCCTCCACTCAATTGTAATTACGCGGCGTATGCGCAATATCACTTACACATACGACTGCCGACTGGCTGACTGCCTGACTGGCTGCCTGGCTGACTGGCTGACTGCAATTTATATGCTCATTTCCCGCATTCAAAAGTCAAATGTTTATAATTAAGAACTCGTCGCGAATTGTTTAATTAAAAGCATTGAGGCCAAAAACTGTATTGCCAAGAAGAAAAATCACCATGCAAATTTGTGTGCTTAAATTTTAAAGCAAAACACACAAACCACCAGTGTTGACATATTGGCTTATTTTAAGCTAGATTTAGCTTATTTTAAAATCAAATAGCTTGGAAAATAATTAAAATGCTTATAGCTTGAAATATAGCTTATTTTAAATTTCGTATAGCTTATTTCGGCTTAAAAAAATTTAGAACAAAACAAGTTTTGTTTTTTGATTGTTTTGTAAGTTTTGGTTATTTTTATCGATAAATCGGACAAAATTCATATTTGTTGTTCGTATTTTGGTTTTTTTTTTCCTTTATAAGTTTCGATCATACTGCATTATTTTGCACATTAACTTTAATTTAAAAAAAAAATCGATATTTTTTCGATGGGCAATATGCTACATCCGAATAAATCGCCAGAGAAAATGATTTCTTTATCGAAACATTTCCATTATGAAAATATTGATGAAATCATATGCCAATTTGGAAAAATCCAACTAATCGATTGGGAGAAAACGGGGAATACGATAGGGTTTTGGTCAGAAGTATTAGTTTATAAGAAACTGGCGTTATTTCCTCTACACATTATTTTGCCGTTTTTATGGTTAGCTTATTTTTCAGCTCTTTTTTTTTATTTCTAGCTTATTCTAGCTTATTTTTTCCTCAATCTAGCTTATGGTGCCTTTCAAAATCTGGCAACACTGCAAACCACATGATACAAACAAACATATATCGTATATAAACTATTTCCAAAGCTGAGAACCATTCAATATTAAAGCACACAGGTGAGTGTGTGTTTGTTATGTTTGAAACTAGCAACTAAAATTTCATTTCAAGTGTTTGCCAATCCATTCACAAGGCATACAAAGCACAAAATTCTACGATACACGATACGTACAGGATATATGCATACTATATACAGCATGTGGAATATGCTCTTAAAGCATTATGAGTGTATATGCCATGTTGCCACCCCCAATTGCATGCATGCAAAAAATATGGCCAACACAGCAGGTAAACAGGTGAAACGGCTTTATGCTAATACATGAAATACTCAAAGAACACATGTTAGCAAGCAGCTCGGACTCTATTTGCTGCTAGCAAAATGCCATATCAGTCTAAATAAAATTTATAAAATAAGATTTACGCAGTGTAAATAATAGTTAAATAATAAATATTGCAGATTTTTAACTAGCTTACAGTTTTTCATTAACAGTTGAAGCATATTAAAATTTTTAAAATAGATTTAAGCTGAGTAAATAATAGTTAAATAATAAATATTGCAGATTTTTAACTAGCTTACAGTTCTTCTTTAACAGTTGAAGCAAATTAAATGAAAAAGCCATAAAAAGAAAATTTTCTGACTCTGCTCAAATTAAGCAAAGAATTTTAGAAAATTATGCAAATATTATGCTAGCTTTATGCTAATACATGAAATACTCAAAGAACATGTTAGCACATGCAGCTTGAACTCTATTTGCTGCTAGAAAAATGCCATATCAGTCTAAATAAAATTTATAAAATAGATTTAAGCAGAGTAAATAATAGTTAAATAATAAATATTGCAGATTTTTAACTAGCTTACAGTTTTTCTTTAAGCAAATTAAATGAAAAAGCTATAAAAAGAAAATTTTCTGACTCAAACTAAGCAAAGAATTTTAGAAAATTATGCAAATATTATGCTAGCGTTTTTTTGGTATAATATTTAATGATGTATGTAATTTCGGCTATGGGAAGTCTAAATAAAATTTATAAAATAAGATTTACGCAGAGTAAATAATAGTTAAATAATAACAATAAGATAATAATAATAAGATTTTTTAACTAGCTTACAGTTTTTCTTTAACAGTTGAAACATATTAAATGAAAAAGCCACAAAAAGAAAATTTTCTGACTAAGCAAAAAATTTTCAAAAATTGTGCAAATATTATGCTAGCTTTTTAAATGAAACGGCTTTATGCTAATACATGAAATACTCAAAGAACGTGTAAGCAAGCAACTCGGACTCTATTTGCTGCTAGAAAAATGCCATATCAGTCTAAATATAATTTATAAAATAGATTTACACAAAGTAAATAATAGTTAAACAATAAAATTTGCAGATTTTTAACTAGCTTACAGTTTTTTTTTATAAAAAGAAAATTTTCTGACTCTGCTTTCTGCTCAAACTAAGCAAAGAATTTTAGAAAATTATGCAAATATTATGCTAGCGTTTTTTTTGGTAAAATATTTAATGATGCTATGTAATTTCCGTAGACTTTCAACCGCCATATAAAATTTTCCTGAACGTGTGGATTATGGCTGAATCGGTGTGCTGGTGTGTGTGTATAGTTAAGCACGTTCTGCTTTGTAGCCAACACCACGTTCAAGGGTTTAAAGCGGCTTCACGTTAGCGCGCGTATTTTGCGAAATGGATTTTTGGCATTTGCCGTATGTGAAGTTAGGGGTTAGTTTGTTTAACCTAACCATGGCCAAAAACCCACAGACACAATACAAACACAGAATCACACGTACATATATGCTACTATATAAGCATAATGGCTATAAGCTTAAACAAACACGCAGCAAACCGCAGAAATCTCTCCGAATAGAAACCTTTGCTATTTTGGCAACTGTTTGAAAAACTTCAATGCTATGATACATATATATATATATACATATATATATATATATATATGTATGTGTAGGTGCATGCTGCCTGGAGTGGAGGGTATATTGGGGCGTATACTTAATATGTGTTGAACTTACATTATGGCGCTTCTTCTCACGTTCCGGCACTGAATGCCAGCTAAACTGCAAATTCCAGTCAAAGCCACCCACATTGACGCCACTCGAATCGCGATAGTGAAACTCCAGTGTTGTATCATCGATAACATCGATAACTGGACAAACAACGGTCGTTGAGTTGCGCGCAATGCGATCGAGAAGTGGCTCCAGCCAACCTGTAAAGAGAAGGCAAAAATGAAGAAAAAATAAAGATATATTAAATACGAGTGATTAAATTATTATTATTTAGACAGTATCAAACTTTTTCTTTAAATAAATATTAGCAACAATTTTAATATCTACACTGAGCCAAAAATCCCATTTTAAAATTACAAACGCGACATATTTATTCAATAATTTTCAACTTAGGAATAAAAATTATTGAAATACATTAAATTAACAATTTCCAATTTTGATTTAATGATTTTTCATATTAATTTTGTAAAATATGTTTAAATAACTTTATTTCAATGTTGAACAATATTATTTTAAGCATTTTTTAATGTTGATTTTAAAGCTAAAATGAAACGTTATATTTAATATTGCGCGTTCTTAATCCAATAACGTTTTCATTTAATATTAATAATTTTTATTTTGAATTCTATATTGTTTCTCTTTTAAATCAGCTACACCTACTTTTAAGTCAATAATGCGTTCATATTGATTCAATTTGGAAACATCTTAAATCGATAAGAATTCAATATTGTTTTTAAAATGTTTCCATATAAATATGGTGAATATTGTGCAACATTTAATTAAGGTTGTTCTATATTGAAACAAAAATGTTCAACTTTACTAGACTATTGTTAATGTTTCTTATTAAATCAATGTGGTTTTTATTGATTTTAGGTTGTTTTTTTTCTGGGTGTACTACTAAGAAACTTGTCTGTTTCTAGAGCTAGCAATACTAATATTATAGAATTGGCAAAAAAATATATTGTATGTATTCCACTCCTAAAGGCAGATGATTTAAATTGATAGATTTATAGTTTAAGCACATTTTTACCTACAATTGTTTATTAAAAGGTTTTGTAATCGCTTCTATAATCGCTTTTGTATATTTTCCTACTTTCTTTCCAGATTGTCGCTCAAGTTGCCGCTAAAAATTAAGACGGGAAAAGAACCAAAATATATATTTAGAAATTAAGATAAGAAATAATGGAAATGTGCTGCCTGCATCTGAAGAATTTTAAATGCGCGATTCGTGTGTCCACACAGCGTGTGTCAGCAAAGACATTGCCTCCTGCCACGTGCCACAACAATATTAAACAATATTATTTTAAGCATTTTTTTATGTTGATTTTAAAGTTAAAATGAAACGTATTATTAAATCTATATTGCACAACACTAAATCAATATTGAAACAAAAATTTTCAACTTTACTAGACTATTGTTAATGTTTCTTATTGAATCAATGTGGTTTTTATTGATTTTAGGTTGATTTTTCTCTGGGTGTAGTTTTTCTCAGTGCACATTGAGTTATCTTGTAGCTTGATTTAATTGCTTTTGTCGTATGCTTTTCCTCCTTTGGCCATTGCCATTTATCATTGGCATTTGACGACGCTGACAACAATGTTCAAGTAAATACCAAAAATCGTCTTTTTTTTTTTTTTTGTCAGTTACAACTTTTACACACACCAACACGCAATGGCGTAATCAACGTTCTTTGAGTCGAAAGTTTTTTGATGTGCAATATTTTTCTATTTTCGGTTTTGGTTTTGAAGTTTTTCCTCATCGATTTCTTGAGCAATAAACAAAATTGATTGTGTTTTCCCTTTGCATCATTTTGCTCCAAATGAAAAGCTGAATTTTTGGCCAAAAAGATGCGAGTTGCAAAGCAATCTGGCCATCGCTTCGAGTGGCAAAAAAAGACAGACAAAACTGAAGATTAAGTGATTTACTAGTTGGCTTTGTTTTATTGGCTACAACATTGTCGCTATGTTGTTTGATGTGTGCTGTTATTTTGTTGGAAATGTTACACTTGGAATTGATGGGCACACTTATGGTGGAGAGCACACTGGGGATTTGTGAAATGCGCCTAAAGCCACACTCTAAATATAGCTAGGCAATTGTATAAAATTGTTTGCTGGCTTGCCGCCATTCGATTTAAATTTCATTTGTTCGTATTTCTTTTGCCAAACCGGCTGTCAAGCGCTGTTTTATCGGCTTAAATTAGCATACACAAAATGCTGACGGCATTTAAGCTCGGCATATTAAGTTGCCATTTTGTGATTTGTTGGCCAATTAATAATTAAACAACTGCTATTTCAGAAAAGTCCATAAATAAATAATTGCTTTTACAATAATTGCACATATTTCATTGCATACCAAAGTGGGCAACCTAATGCAAAAAGTGTTGCATACTTTCGAGCAGTTTAAATAATTACCTTCAGCACACTCGCAATGGGAATCGAGATAGGTTATCACCGGTGACTTGGCATATTTGGCACCCAACAGACGCGCTCTTATCAAACCCTCACGCTGAGGTCCTCGCACAATTTCCACCTTGGGATACGCCTCAAAGTAATCCTCCAGCTGTTTCTTCAAATGAGCTGTAATATAATTTAAATAATTGAATTTAGTTAAATGATTTAATTGTGTTTTTTTTTTGCTACTCACGCATATCGCTGTAATCATCGACGAGTATTATCTTGCCAATGAGCTCAGCTGGTGATCTGTCGAGCACCGAGTGCACGGTACGCAACAGCACGGACCACGCCTCATTGTGAAAGCAAATGATGACATCAGTTTTGGGCAAATTGCTGAGATAGCGAGCCGAGTCCTTGCACCATGCATCCCTGGGATCGGGTAATGAACGATGCACCGATATCAAATCAGAGACATATTGATTAAATGCATTCTTTGTCCAGCCATCCTCCACAGCCTTCTTCATCTCGGGTGCCATTTGTTTAGGCAATATCACAGGTTTGCCCAGCTCACCGGGATTATCCTCCAGCTGATTGGCAGCCGGCGCATCCAAAACATTTTTATCTAGAATGAAGTTAAGTGAAAAAGTGAGAAAAAAAGGGTTCAAACTTTTTGAGGAGAAACGAAAGGACTTTCTTCAGCTAAAGGATTCGCATTGCTGCCTGTTTTGTTGTGCATGAAATTTACGACTCGCACACAACATGTGAAACGACAGACGACAGACGACGCGTTGTGATGCTGCGAAGATAAATCGCACTGCATTTGACATGAAAAACTGTCATCATCAGCGTCGTGCATGAAAAATGCGTCGCCTTGCAAATTTGCCTTGCCAAACAGTGGCGCAAAACTCATTTGCATTTCTATAACAAAACTTTTTTCATTTGAGTTTGAAACAGATATTTCAAACTCCATAAAAAAACAAATTTTGCTTAACAAAATATTCCTTGAATTTAAATATATCCAATATACAGCCTCAATATTTTATTTCAGACAATTAAATTATTATTTTTATTATATTGTTTAATTATAATTAATTTATAATTTTACCTGCATCTTATTTAACATCCTTAATTTCTAATCTATACTAAAATTTCTATACTTTATTGATCACAGCTTATGCACCACTTGAGTCAGTGTGTAACGTTGCGTATGCGTATTGTACGTGGCAACTTCAGCACACAACACACTCTCAATGGCTTGAAGACGTGCTGTGTGAGGGGGGGGGGGGGTTCGGGTGTGCTCTTCTACACATTATATTATCTTGTTATTTGCATTTGCATGGAAATATGATGCTGTTCCGTCTGCCAGTTTCTGCTTTTTATGAGATTTGTCAGCCAGAAGTGACACTTATTGGCGATGTGTGTCTGCCTCCCTTTCTTTAGCTCTATCTATCTTACTCGCTCCCACATATTCTTCGCTCTCTTTCTCTTTAGTGTACACAATAAAAAACATTTCAATTACCACACAAAAATTTCAAGCATAAAAAGTACAGAAAAAAAAAGCTAACTGCTAAATAAAAAGCCATAAAAAGCTGCGTTTCGGGCCAAGTCAGAGGCAAACTTGCTGGCCACATTATGCTGCGGAATGTCGTTGGTAACAACCGTAGAGGCCAATCAGCAAACAATAAATTTTTGGTCAACTAACAACAACAAAAACAAACCATTAAAAGAGCCTAGAAGAAAACAAATCGGAGAGAGAGAGAGAGAGAGAGAGAGAGAGAGCATAAAAAAGCAGTCGCATAAATTTTATGATTTGTCGTAGTTACAACTTCATTGCGGAAAATTCACGCGTGTGCCAAGTGGCAGCAGCACAGTGGAGCAAAAGGGGTCAAAGGAGCAAAGGAGCAAGGACTAAGCAGGCACTCTCTCTCTCTCTCTCTCTCTCACTCTCTTTGTTATGCTTTTGTCATAATGAACTTTTTTGCATGCTGTGCATACGCAGCATAATAAAAAACAATAAAAGTGGCACACCACACAAAAGGAGCGGCTCTAGAAAATAGGAGCAGAGCAGGCAGCGAGGATTGGGGTAAGAGGGTGCAGTTTAGGGGGCGCGACAGCAGCTCTTTCAGTTTTTATGAGTTTTATTGATTCACTTATTTATGGCACACAGCATGAATGGAATGAATATTATGACTGTGGGCCGCCTTTTTCCAAACGCAAACGAAGCCACCTGAGTCGCAATCCAATTATACGAGAATATCGGAATATATAGAGTACTATACATAAGTATAAATGGCAAATTCCCCCCTGAAATGCGCATTATAATAGCATGAAAAGCAGATTAGGCAGTGGAAACACACTACAAATGGCAGTGAGCGAAATAAATCTGCTGCAACTAACTGATAACTGATCATCGTGCAGCCCAAACGCCAATAGCTATGGGATATAAATATAGTAGCTAGCTAGTGTTATATATAATGCTGTTTATAATATATAATATATTTATATTTATATATTTAACTGATCAACGTGCAGCCCAAATGGAAATAGCTATGGGATATAATTATATAGTAGCTAGCTAGAGTTATAAATAAAGCTGTATATAAGCTATATATATGTAATATATTTATATTTATTTATTTAACTGATCACCGTGCAGCCCAAATGTCAATAGCTATGGTAGTTAATTATGCAATAGCTAACTAGAGTTATAGATAATGCTGTATTTAAGCTATATATATAATATATTTATATTTATTATTATTATTTATAATATATTTATATTTATTTATTTAACTGATCACCGTGCAGCCCAAACACCAATAGCTATGGGCTATAATTATGCAGTAGCTAGCTAAAGTTATAGATAATGCTGTATATAAGCTATATATGTAATATATTTATATTTATATATTTAACTGATCAACGTGCAGCCCAAACGGCAATAGCTATGGGATATAATTTTACAGTAGCTAGCTAGAATGATAGATAATGCTGTATATAAGCTATATTTAAGAAATTTATTGGAAATTCAGCTGCTTTATATACCTTTATATAGCTATTAAATTCGCGTCGCTTTTTGGCAGTCTCTACTGTGCGAGATGCGGCGTATGCGTTATCCACATATATATATAATTTTCATATCTATCGGCAGTTTATGGACACAAGCATGTGGAGAATATGAGTTTACTGCTATATATTGGGGAGCTCGAGGGACACGCCTGAGCGTGACAGGAAGCTATAAAGCGACCGTTATGCGAATAGAGAGAGAGAGAGAGAGAGAGAGAGAGAGAGAGAGGAACAAAGAGGGAGCGACAGTTTTGGGTAGGAGCATAGACAAATGCCTGAGGAGGTGACTCTCTCCCTGCCCTCCTTCTTTCCTGCTTCCCTCCTTCCCTGCTTCCCTCCTTCCCTGCTTCCCTCGTTCCCTGACCTCCTTCTTTCCTGCTTCCCTCCGTCCTCTCAATCAACCGCTGCCAAACAATCTGGTTCGGCATGTACCGACATAACGCATAAAAGGAACATAATATGCCAAAGTAGCGTTATTTGCGCAAAATGAATGGGGTGGGGTGGGGGGAGGGGAGTGGAAAGGAGGAGGCTTGCCTAGGGACTGAAACAAGGACAATAGACAGGCACACAAACACACGTATACGCAGTGTGTACGCACACTCGAAATCAACGTTATGTTATTAACATGGCAAGGGATTAGCATTGATTAGAACTAGGGGAAAAAGACAAAGAGAGAGAGGGAGAACGAAGGAGAGAGAGGGAGAGAGAGGGAGAGAGGGGGTAAGAGAGAGTTAAGGGGGGCAATCAATCTGTGCAGCAGCTGTTCCCAGAGGCGTTTAACGTTTTCAGTGGGTGTGGCATTTGCATTGTATGTACAAAATCATTATCGCTGCTAAATTGTAAAGAAAAAAAAGCAAAAAAAAAAAAAAAAAAAAAAAAAACGCTGCAAACAAACAACAACAACAACAAGAAACGGGCACACAAAAGCGGTAAGAGCGGAATCAAGTTCAGTGTTCAGTTTGGACCTGGCCAAGATCAAGATAAACGCATGTATTAAAGACATGGCCAGCAGGCAGCTGACTGACTAGCTGACTGGTTGCCTGCCTGCCTGCCTGTCTGCTTGTCCTCCTATATACGTATGCTTTTCAGCCTGGTTTTTGATGCGTGCGCCGCGATAAACGTCGTGTTGGCCACGTCTTTTTGGTGGTAAGCGCCTCAAGGCCAGGCCAATAAGTACAACAACACTAATTACCAGCTATGAACAGGCTCAGAAACCAAAAAGCAAAACAGACAATGAGGAGGTAGGTGTACAAGTTGTGCATAGGAGTTGCAAAGAGATGCACTTGAAAGGATATACTACTTTAAAATAGCTAGAAAATAGCCTTATGTGTTGAGTTTTATTTTGAGCGAAAAAAATAAAAATCATTTTTAATCATTATTTTTGATTTTTATTTTTTTTGATCAAATATAATTATTATAGTTAAGTTTTTCATAACTTACTTAAAAATAATGATTATTTTTGAAGAATTCGATAAAAATCAGAAATTTAAAAATCATTTCAGAAATGCATAGATTATGCAATAACAATAATTTTGGTATACTAGATATATTTCTAGGTCCGTTGCAAGTGAATGATTTTTTTATTTAAAAATAAAAAAATAATCATTATTTACGGTCTCTGATTATAATCGCACAGAACGCTCCACTATGCTATTAGCTTAGTACATATTTGTATATGTTTTTATTTTAAATAAAAAAAAGGAACAGAAGAAACTCATGAAATACCAAAAAAATAGCTAGCTTAGGTGTTCTGGCAAGTCCAGAAACACTACGAAATAAAAATAGAACACACTCCAAATTCGAAATATTATTATTTAATATTGAACATGTACCATTAAACTCAATTAGAACACAAGTACAAATGAATGTTAGAGATATACGTAAAAATAGACGAGAATTTATATTAACGTTTCGAAATGTCGTCCGAGATGTCTTCCTTCGTGTCTTTTGGCGAACTAACTTATCGGTAGATCGATAATTCGTCAAGGGTTGCATTGTTAAAACGTCATCGTGTGAATGTCGATATCGTATCGTATGAACTTTGTCAGACAAGAGAATGGCTCGATAGTAAATTGGCAGAGCTGTTAAAAAAAAGCATTCGAATATAAAATATATATTCGAATGCTTTTTTTAACAGCTCTGATTTAAGTACACACTTATGAACTAAATTTGTTTTTTTACTTTTCCACCCCTTTGGGACTTTCCAATAGCTCTACTGGATTTGATATGACCCCAATAATCTGTGGAGGATGTTCCGGTGGGTTTGGCGGCCATTTTAATCAGAGCTGTTAAAAAAAGCATTCGAATATAAAATATATATATTCGAATGCTTTTTTTAACAGCTCTGTAAATTGGTATGGCATTTAAATTTAAATTATTTTGAGTCAGCAACATTAGGATTTTTATAATGAATATATTCCAGTGCTTTTTTTAGCTACTTTTAAATTTTAGCTAGTTTTGCGCAATTGTTTAGCCTTTAAAGTGTAGCTATAAATGTGCTCAAAGCGGCAACACTGTGTAGATCTACGGTGATCTAGCAGCTGACAACTAAAGTCATGTGCGTGGCTGCGAGTGTTGGTAAACGTTGTTGGCTTGCACACAATTTTGACGCCACGGGGCGGCTGGCTGCAGCCACGACAGGATCAGCAAATAGGCAAACACACAGAGTCAACAACAACAGCAACAACAACAACTACAACAACTACAACAGCAGCAACAACAACTTGTAGCTTTGCCACCTCAATGTTGATGAGGTTGCGTGGCAGCAAAAGAGAGATGCAAACATGATATGCGAAATTGCAAATACGTGCATTGTATGGAACTTGCATATATGTACTATATAACAGATAGTCATAAGATATTCCCCAGAGCCTATAGGGTTAGTCCCCCACCCTTTTCCACTGCTTCCTGTGACTCCAGTCCCCCCCCCCCTAAGATGCAATCTTAAATGCTTGTTTCACATGCAACGGCGTCTTTGCTTGACTGAGATAGCATCTAATAGCACTGATGATGTCATTTTAGCTTTTTTCCCGCCAGCTAGGCTGATTTGAAAATGCGATTGCGGAAAAAAATTTTACTATTTGTAAAATAACGATATTTACTTCTAGCGAATAATTTTTCTCAATAATTCAGACCTACATATGTAAATTGATGCGTCTTCCAACACTAACATTGTGAAATTTTTAGGTAAATTTTTTTTTTTTTTAGGTAAATTGCAAAAAACAAATTTTTATAGAACTTTTTCTTAATTTTTTGAGTTGTTTCTTTCGCCTTTTGACGATTATAATTTATTACTATTTGTAAAATATCGATATTTACTTCTAGCGAATAATTTTTCTCAATAATTCATAACTACATATGTAAATTAATGCGTCTTCCAAAATTTGTTTGCGAAAATATTTAAAAAATTTACAATGCCGAAGGAAGTATACAAACAAAAATTGCAAGTGACTGAGAAAGGATCTTACAGATATAATTCAGTTGTATAAAATTTTTTTTAATGTACAAATATATAAATAAATACACTTTGAGCTTCAGCTGTTTTTTCAACTGTTTTTCCCGGGGATTCAGCGGTTTTTAGCCCTTTTTTTTTGTCAATCTAGCTGTTTTTACTAAAAAAAAAAAAATGACATCACTGTGTGATAGTAGGGAATAGTAAAGGGATAGTTACCTGTATGCCATGATGCACTTGTTCTCCACTTACAACTGACTGCTTCATTGATTTAGTTACAGTGCCTCAAGTCCGTTCCTCAATCATTCATTCAGTCAGTCAGTCACTCAGTCAGTTTCTCTCATGCAACCCATTGAGTAAAAATCTTGTGTCTGATTAGTGCAAAAAAAAAGATTCTTGCGAGTTGCGTTTGCGTTTTTAATATGCTTAATGCGAATGCCTCGGCTTGACAGTTCTGCTCTCTCTATCAATTTAATGCTGCCCTTAAGGTTAAGTTACACCCCATCCCTTGCCACTTGCTTGTTGCCATTGAAAATGCTGTTTGGCAGCAATTGTTGCAAGTAGTTGTGTTAAGTGTTGTTTCCGAGGCTTGAAAACGTTTCAACGTTTTGTTGTTGTTGTCGCCGTTGGCATTTTAAACATTTGCTGTAAAACTTGTTAGAAATTTTTTTGCTTAAACTCACGAGGCAGAGCAGTGAGTAGGGGGAGTGGAAGGGGGAGGAGGGGTAGACTCTCTGTGACTCCAGAGTCTCAGCATTTAGCAAAAAAAAAAAAAAAAAACAGGAAAGGAAAGCGATATGTGTTATTATCCGTAAGTTTAGTTCGATTTTCTGGCTGCTGACCCAAAAAGCCAACTCAGCACAAGTGTATAAAAGAGCGAGAGAGCGGGAGATAGTTAGTGAGAGACAGAGACAGAGACAGATGTGCCTTAGTCTGATGGGAATTAGTTGGATGAGATTGCGTGGAAATGAAGTGCGAATCGCCTGAATAAACCCACAGCGCAGCACAGATTTATAAAAACTGATTACCAAACCAATATACAACTTTAAGAAGACCAGAAGAACAGCAAAAACTATAAAAGCAACTTATAAAGAATAAAAGCAGCTAAAACAAGTCGAATGCGGTTCTGCAGAAAAAATATAATACAGAGCAACTGTCTGATGGATGAGGCGAGCAATGTGGATAATCTGGAACTGATTTCAATATAAATATTAATGCTGCACCATTTATTATGCGAATTTGCCGCAAAGGTAAGAAAAATGCTTTTGAAGTTCGCTTCATTAAGTTGAAACTTAAGAAAATAAGCAGAATATTAGCACAATTCACTGAGATTATCAGACACTTTATTTATGTATGCTTTTTTAACTGATGCATAATTTTATTTCAGATTAAATCTACTAAAATTCCACAATGTTAAAGTGCTTTAAAATGACAAGAGACTCACAAAAATTAGCATTCATTTTATTTGTTGTCATTTTTATACCCTCTGAGGGGTATAACGGGTTTGTGAGAAGTATGTAACAGGCAGAAGGAGGCGTGGCAGACTCCATAAAGTATATATATTCTTGATCAGCATCAACAGCCGAGTCGATATAGCCATGTCTGTCTGTCCGTCTGTCTGTCTGTCCGTCTGTCTGTCCGTATGAACAAACAGATCTCAGAGATGGTAAGAGCTACAATATCCGTTTTAGTCAGTTAATACAAGAATCTTTCTTTTTTCGATGCCACGCCCCATTCGCCCAAAACCAGACATACCTCGAAAAAAAATACATGTTCTTAACGAATATCTCGATAACTATAACACCTAGGGTCACCAATTTTGTCATGCAGGTTGCTAGATGCAATATAAAGACAATGCCATCAACATTTTTTGGATGCCACGCTTCCTTCGCCCACCAAAAGCACCATTTCTTTGTAACTTAGCAAGCGGCTGGCTCATTTATTTCTTAACGTATAGTTTTGTAACTTAGCATTTACTTGCAGACAAATAATATCAAACGATTGTGAATATTTCATTAAAATCGGACTATAAATAAAAAAGTTTCTCATACAACGCAAATCGTAACATTCAAGCAAGGCATAACCACGTGCATTGCACTGTGCGAGCGAGATAGACATACAAATATGTGTGCATGTTAAGTTCTTGCAGCAGCTACTCCAATTTGAACTTATACAAATGAAAACGAAACTCAGAGGGTATTACACGGTCGGCATGCCCGACTGACATTTTCTTTCTTGTTTTTAACTGATGCATAATTTTATTTCAGATTAAATCTAATAAAATTCCACAATGTTGAAGTGTTTTAAAATGAACAAGAGATCCGTAAAGATTTGTAGTCATTTTATTGGTTGTGATTTTTATTTTATGTGATACGATTTAAGCTTTTTGCTTATTCAATTTAAGTTTTAACTAACACTCATTAGTTTAGTTATGCTAATTAATGCCACACACACACACAACTGTTTTTACTAAATTTTCACAGCTGTTTTCCAGAATCCAATTGATTGGAAATGAAAATGGAGATATGCGATATGGTTTAATAGTCAGCTATGAATATGTTTGCTAATCGCAAATCGATGACGCTTCAAATGCTGTACTAATTAATTTTCAATAATAAATTCTAATTACTTCCCCCATACTCCCCCCCCCCTTTTGTGTGTAATGAGAAACGTGTGAATGTCATTAAATAATAATTAAAAAATGGGATTTCACACTTACCATCTTCCTGCTTGGCTTCCTGCTTCCTGTTTTCATTCTCCGGTTGCTTCTGCTCCTCCTCCGGTTGCACCACAAGATTGCGTTGCACGGCAGACTCCTCGGCGACCTTTAGGCGTGGCAATACCTTTACTCTGGACTTGTGTTTGGCTGTGGGCGGCACATCCGCCTCCTGGCCAGCAGCAGCAGCAGCATCTCTGTTCACAGCGAATCCTTGGCCAGCCAATTCTTCGCCCGATTCTGGACCATTTTTCAGTGCCAATGCTATGGGATCGCCTGCACTTCCTCCGCCTACGCCGCCGCCTCCGCCTATGCCCCCCACACCGCCGTAACCGCTGCTTTCCTGCGCTGCTCTACGCCGTGTATCGTCCGTGTAGATGAGAAAAGCAATGCAGAACCAAATGGCCAGCATTAAAGCAACCAGTTTGACAATTGTTGTGGAACGTCGACGCCAAATGAAAGCCATGTTTGTTGTTTATTTTTTTTTTTAGCTTTTTTTGGATTTTTTTTAGCTGTTTCTTGGCTTTTTCTTTTGTTGTTATTAGTACTGGTTGTTGTTGTTGTTGTTGTTGTTGTGGCTTAATGACTTGTGGCAGTCAAAGTTGTGTGTGCTTCAGTTTGTCGCACGCTGCGTATGCGTAACATTAATCAGTGCGCTCGCTTTGATTTATGCGGCAGGATATGTGCTCGACTGCTCCTTGAGGCGACTTTTCAGCTGATTTGCTCTGCAATTTAGCTGCTGATATGTTAATGCAATTGTTGTTGTTGTTGTTTGTCTAGTTCATGCCACACACACGTCTTCACATTGGACACGATTTTCAATTTGTTGGCATTTCGCATGAATTGCTGACTCTTTCAGTTTATTCTCTCTCCCACTCTCTCTCGCTCTCTCTCTCTATTTTCCTCTTTCTCTGGCTGAGTATGTTGTGCAATTTGGCCTGCAGTCAGTGGATTCAGTCTGAAGTTACGTTTTGAAAAGGAAGCGAGTGTTTGTGTCTAGATCCTTTTGTACTTTGTATTTTGTATTTTGTGTTTTGTTTTGTCAAGTCAATTTCACAGTCTCCTTGTGCACTCAGCCTGCAAATAAAACAAATAGAAATAGAAATGGCAAGTGTGTTAGAAAAGAGCGAGCAAGTAATAGTGTATGCATAGCAGTGTTGTCAATTTAGCTTTTTTTTGGAAACTCGAAAACTTGTCTAGTTTGCTGTGTTTTCTTTTCTTAAATTTAGCCCTTTTCTCGCTCTGTTTTCTTGCTTATTTTTATACCCTCTGAGTGGTATAATGGGCTTGTCAGAGGGCGATTTGTATGTAACAGGCAGAAGGAGGCGTTCCCGATCCCATAAAGTATATATATTTTTGATCAGCATCAACATGCGAGTCGATATAGCCATGTCCGTCTGTCCGTCCGTCCGTCCGTCTGTGCGTCTGTCCGTATGAACAAACAGATCTCAGAGATGGTAAGAGCTACAATATCCGTTTTAGTCAGTATCGATCACATATTTAGTCAGTCAATACAAGTTTGTTGCCTTTTTTTGATGCCACGCCCCATTCGCCCACAATAAGCTAAAAACCAGACACACCTCGGAAAAATTATATGTTTTTGGCGAATATCTCAAAAACTATAACACCTTGGAACACAAATTTTGGCATGCAGGTTGCTATTTACAAAATAAAGACATTGGCATCAAAATTTTTCAGATGCCACGCCTCCTTCGCCAACCGAAAGCAGAATTTCTTTGTAACTTTGCACACTGCTGGCTCGCTTATTTCTTAACGTATAGTTTTGAAACTTAACATATACTTGGCGACAAATAATATCAAACGATTGTGAAAATTGCATTAAAATCGGACTATAAATAAAAAGTTGGTCATACAACGAAAATCGTTACTTTCAAGCAAGGCATAGCCACGTGCATTGCACTGAGCGAGCGAGATAGACATACAAATATGTGTGAATGTTAAGTTCTTGCAGCAGTTACTCCAATTGGAACTCATATAATTGGAAACGAAGCTCAGAGGGTATTACACGGTCGGCATGCCCTACTGATTTTTTCTTTCTTGTTTGGAAACTCAAAAACTTGTCTTATTTGCTGTGCTTTCTTTTCTTAAATTTAGCCGTTTTCTCGCTTTATTTTCTAGCTTACAACACTGTTTGCTTGTTTTGATTTGTGTGCTGACATTTCATTTAATCCAATCTGCACACGTTTAAGCCACAGTTTAGCCCAATCCCAATCCCAAGCCCAGTTGCTCACTTGGCCCTCTAATTGAGCCGGCAGCAGCATTAAGCCATTAAATTGAAACGTAAATCAACTGATTGCCGCATTAAGAAGGCAATATTGATTTTTGATTTCTATGCTGAACTGTAATTAAATTCATCAGCTTAAAGCATTTACCACACGAAAGATTAACAGACAGATGGAGAGACAGACGGGCAGACAGACAGACAGACAGATGGACAGACAGACAGACAGACAGACGGACAGACAGACAGACAGACAGACAGACAGACAGACAGACAGACAGACAAACAGACAGACAGATGGACAGACAAAGAACATGCAACTAATGTCAATATTATATAATTGCCACAAAAAGCCGCACAACTTTGCTGCAACTGCAACCGCTCTGCCTCAGCAGCAGCAACTTCTTCTGCCTTTCCCCCTTTCCCCCCTCTCCCTCTCATTTTTTGTTGCCCATGTAATTCTCATTCAATCTTGTGGCTGCCAAGGTAAATGACACGCCACTTGAGCCACAACCTCAGTGGCCAGTCTTCAAGTCTCCATCTCTGTCTCTGTCTTAGTCTCCAAGTCTCCATCAGAATCTCTGTCTTAGTTACCCGTGTGACTGCCAGTCCCCAGTCAAGTGGTTGCCCCACAGCGAGCTGTTGCGTGCCACAGGTTGTGGCGCATCAGACCAAACGATAATAACAACAGAGGCTACAAGAAACTAACACGAAAACTGAACGAATTTGATATACACTTGGCTAGAGAGTTACAACTAAGCATAAAACTGATCTGCGTGGAGTAGAAACTGCAAGGGCTATTAGACTAAAAATTTCACAGAATTTTTTCAGCAATAAAGAATTTTAGTAAACGTTTAAAACCTCACTAAAAGCAAAGATTTCGTACAAAAATTAGTTGAATCGCTATTCAATCTTGGCTACAGATTTATAAGAGTAAAACTGATCTGCGTGGGGCACAAACTGCAAGCGCTATTAGACTAAAAATTGAACAGAATATTTTCAGCAATAGAGAGTTTTAATAAACGTTTAAAACCTCACTAAAAGCAAAGATTTCGTAAAAAGTTAGTTAAATCGCTATTTAATTACTAATGACTGACTGATCTGCATGCAGTCCAATTCGCAGAGGCTGCGACACTGAAATTTTCATAAAACTGAACTATTTTTATAAAATAGATATACAAAATTGAACTAAATGTGTGGAAAACTTTATATTATTTATTTATTTAATGTCAGACATATTTAATATTAAAGTTACAATATAAAAATAATTTAAAAGTTTAAAATTATATTTTAAATTTAAATTTAAATTATATTGAATTGTACAAATCGCTTTGACTCGTAGCAAATACTCTTTGCTGCTTCGCTTGGGCAAATAAGAAACTAATAAAAATTAACTATTAGCTGCATCTATCTCAGCAGCGTCCATGATGAACAGAATAGCAGTTAACTGACCAGTTTAATGGTCAAGTCGCTGTTCTAGTCACAGTCATAGCCAATAGTTATAGCCATGACTGGGCATATAGCAGTATGTAGTTACGATATACGATGGCAAATATTATATTACCAGAGTTCAGAGCCACGTAATTGAATGCACATGCAGGCCAGGGACCACAGCCAACAACAACAACAACAGCAACTACAACAACAACAACAACTACAACAGCAACTACAACTGCAACTACAACAACAACTACAACAACTACAACAACGATGATTCCCTGTTCCGCCGCCAGTTTGTCAATTAGAAAAGTCAGCCATGCCCAGCATCCCAGAAGGGGAGGAAACTATTTTCCTGCTCTACTGTCCATTGCAGCTCCTTTCCCGCTCCCTTTCCGCTCCCTTCCACCTCCCCCTTCGCTTTGCTGTCAGTGTCAGCTATGCCAACTATGTGTGCATACAATAAATACAAGTTAATTACTTCGTGTGCCTTTTGTTATGGCTCGTTGGGTTCAAGTGGTTCATCGCCAACCTGGCATTCAGCCCATCATCTAGTTTTCCCCGAATCGACCCACACTGTTGGCAATTTCCGTTGTGTCTCTATGTGCATGTAAAATTGAAAATAAGAGACAGAGGGACAGAGAGAGAGGGAGAGAGCAGCACAGCACTTGCACCACATGTCATGTCCTCACTCAACTGTAAAATGTGCTGCACTCACCAAAAAATAGAGCGATTACCATTTGTTGCCATTCCAAAACTCAACTGGGAATCGCTCTCAGTTCTCTCAGTGTTAAAGCTAAAGCTGAACTTTATGTCAATTTTTAAATTACAGCAATCAAAAATTATCATCATAAAAATAGAAACAGAAACATTATAATACTAAACTGAAGTGGTAACAAAAACTAGTAGAACAGGCTATAAAAGAGCGGCCCGAATGTAAAAGACCATGTACTTATTCTATATCATTGCACATATGTTAGCTACATTTATGGTATAATATAATTAACAGATTTTCCATTAGGATATCTTCTGTAATCTCTACAGTAATCTCTTCAGTTATTGCAGATTTTAATTTAAGAAATGCTTAATTCGGGGCTTTAACTGCCAATAACAAGCTTAAAAGCTTCATTTGCGACCCTATAAAGTATATATATTCATGATTAGCACAAACTGGGCAATCAAATTTTTAAAAAAATTTTAAGGGGTAGGTATGCAAAATTTTGAAAAAATCAAATTTCCGAACATTTTTAAATTTAAATGCAGAATTTCTAAGGGCTTTAACTGCCGATAGCAAGCTTAAAACTCATAAACCCATAAACTATATATATTCACGATCAGCACAAACTGGGCAATCGAATAGAAACATTTTTGGAAAAAAAAATTTTTCAAAAATTAAAAAAAATATTCTACGGGGTAGGTATGCAAAATTTCAAAAAAAATCAAAATTTAAATTACTAAGGGGATCAAATATAGTTTGTAGTGCTATTCCGCTCAACTATAGCTGCATTTTTAAGAAAGCTATGGCAGTTCAAAGTTATAGAATGGGTATTCAAGGGATTTCAACATCATATTTTAATAAAAGTTCACATTTCTCATGTCGCAATACAAAACTAACTTGACTAGAAATATTTCCTAGGTATAAGTCAGTTTATAAATTTCCATTAGACGAATACACATACCGAATTTGGTATCTCTAGCTCATATAAAGTCTTTAATCGAGTTAAGAGACGCATGAACATAACTGACATTGCTATATTAAATCTTCTATTCAGTTTGTTCACGAATATATATACTCAACTTTTCTATTTTGATTTCTATTTGATCTAATTAGGTCGACAGTTGTCAGTTTGAATAATCTGAATGTGCATTCGTCCGCTTGTCCGCCTGTCTGCCCGTCCGTCTGTCTGCATGTCCGCCTGTCTGTCTGTGCCGTGTGCCCAAATTGTTTTTACTAACTACTCCAAATGGCAATCAAATGAAATTGTTTTTCCACACGAGCCACTCGAAATCTATAATTGATGAGATGCACGCATTTTCCCCCCACCCCTCACCACATACACTCGCCATTTTGTTTTTTTTCCAAAAGGTCTACAAAATGACGCTCGCATATTCGCTGTGTGTGTTTTTGGACCAACCAATTGTTTGCATCTGTTGGCCATTATGCTCTGGGTCTATATTTGTTGTACCCAATTCCCTTTTTTTTGAGTCGTTACACTTGAAATTGCTTGTTAATTAAAATTCGCGTCTCGTTGTTGGCACACACGGCGTATGCGCAATGTTTTTAAATTGATTTCATTTCATGTCACATCATATTTCTGATATGTGCTGCACAAATAACTTTAATTAGAGTCGAAATAGTTCTTTTGTGTTGAAATTAATTGCGTCTCAAAGGGAAACTGAAATTGTTTTTTAATTTCGTTAGATTCGAGATAAATTATCAACTATTATTAAACTTTTAATAATGTCAGGGCTGGGAGCTTTAAAAATGATAAAGATAGCAGCTGTGGCAGATATGTCAAAACAATTCGAAAAGCTTCCCAATAAAAACAAGAGCATAAAATACACGGATAGCAGTAAAATGATTTGTTTTTTTTTTTTTTGATCAGACATATATATTGAATAAGTTTCAATATATAGCGAATTTAAAAATAAAATGATATCATATGTAATTTATAAATTAGTTTCTAAAAGCAAAGTCGAGAATTTCATCTTCTTAAGTAAGTTGTACTTTATTTTATTAAATATATCTTATTATTTACTCATATCATATCATATGTAATTTATAAATTAGTTTCTAAAAGCAAAGTCGAGAATTTCATCTTCTTAGGAAAGCTTCCCAATAAAAACAAGAGCATAAAATACATAGCTATCAATAAAATGATTTCATATGAAATTTCTGAATTAGTTTCTTAAAGCAAAGTCGAGAATTTCAGCTTCTTAAGTAAATTGTACTTTATTTTTATTAAATATATTATTTACTCAAGGTTATTTGAGCATGTAGCGTCTCTCACCTGTCGCAACACCTGTCTAACTAACTAACACACAAAACTAGCTAACAAAATGAGTTGATTGTAAATTGGATGAATGTCAGTTGAGACAGCAGACAGCAGATAGATTCCAAAAAAGCGACCCAGTTACGTGCGCTGCTTACCTGCTTGTGGGCTTATCACACACACAGCGAACAGCAAGGGGAGTACTATATAGAGAGGGGGGAGATGGGGAGTAGCAAGACTCACTTGAAAATTGAAAGATATGCGTTGACAGCGCGACTCTCTCGTAACTCTCGCTCGATAAGCAAAAAGAAGGCAAAGAATTATTTTTACCTTTAAATTTCTAGAACTCAAATCACAAAACAAGCGCTTGCTCTGTACTCCCTCTGTCTCCCTCTCTCTATCTCCCTCTCCCTCTCTTCCCCCTCTATTCCTATAGTAATTTGCGGCATGTTCGCGTTGCTTGTTTGCCTTATCGCATGGCTAATTGACTGATAAGCGCCACAGCAATTTGTGCGTTTCGTCTTGAAGAACTTTTCCTACTTCGTGCTTTTGCTTTGGCGTTGATAAGATAAAATTTAATTGAATTGAAAAGACAAAACTTGGCAATTGGCATGCAAATGTTCTAACCTCTGTCTCCCTCTTTCCCCCTCTTTATCTCTGTCTCTTTTCCTTCGCCATTTCCTGTTGCGATTGAATTGTTTCCCCCTTGTTTTTTTGTGGGTCAGTCTCCTCATTTATCAGCGTCCCTATATAATTGCTGGCATAATTAGACGCACATTTAACTTGCGAATTAAACCCGCTAAAGAAAACCCGCTAACAAACTATTTCTACACAAAAAGCACAAAATACAAAAAAAATCCCCTTTGCCATTTAAGCCAAATGAAATATTACAAAAGCTGCTCAAGCAAAATGCAAAAGCAAAAGCAAAAAAAGTTCAAGAATTTTGCTGCCGCAAGAAAAACTTCATTGTCGCGCATTTTAAACCCATCTCACTCACTCTCTCTCTCTCTCTCTCTCTCTCTCTCTCTCTCTCACTCTTTCACTCTGCCCATCTAATACTTTTGCATACTTTTCCGGCACGACTTTGAAGCTTGATACAACGACAACAACCTACGCTGATCATTTGTCATTTTCTTATGCAAAAAGTTTTTCCTCAGTTCTTTAAAGGGTGAAGAAGGCATAGGGGGTAGTAGTTGGTTGGTTGGTTGGGCGGAGGGGAGGGGGTAGCGTATCTGCCACGGCCTGATGCGCATTTTCATGGCTGGTGGCAACGGGGTTTATTATGATTATTATTTATGCCAACTTAATCCGTAGTTATTAAAACGCCGCCTTAACGCAGTCTGCGTTTAATATTCATTTGCATTTCTGCGCTTAAAAAAAAAATCAAAGAAGTGAAAACTTTTCCACCAAATGCCGCAAAATGTTGCACTCCTTAATGAGTTGCGTGCGCCTTCAACTCACAATTTTTACCGCCCACACATCCCCCGCCCACACAGACCCCGCCCCACAAGAAGACAATTAGAATTTCCAACGAAATTCTACCTGAAATGAAAGTCAGCTTAAGCCACAATAGTTAGATTACTTGCTAAGCTGCCAATGCTAAATAGCATTGTGTAGACCCTGTACTTAAAAGTAGAGCAGTGGCTTAGGTAAGTCAAGGAAAATTCTGTGTAAAAAGGAAATAGAGTTATTTGCGACTCTCTAAAATACATACTACATATATGCTTGATCAGCAGCAACAGCAGGTTCAATATGGCAATGTACGTCTGTCCGACGTCCATCTGTCCGTATGGGTAACAAGTAAATAGAGTTATTTGCGACTCTATAAAGTATATACTAAATATATGTTTGAACAGCATAAACTGCAGGCTCAATAAGGCAATGTACGTCCGTCCGTGCGTCCGTCCGTCCATCTGTCCATCTGTGTAAAATGCAAATAGAGTTATTTGCGACTCTCTAAAGTACCTACTTAATATATGTTTGATCAGCATCAATAGCAGGATGAATATGGCAGTGTACGTCCGTACGTCCGTCCATTTGTCCTTATGAGTAATATGTAAATAAAGTTATTTGCGACTCTCTAAAGTACATACGAAATATATGCTTGATCAGCATCAACAGCAGGTTCAATATAGCAATGTACGTCCATCCGTGCGTCCGTACGTCCATCTGTCCGTATGTCCTTTTAAAATAAACGTTTCCCAAATCGCATAAATAAAGAAAGTTTTGAAATAACTCAACCAAACTCACATATTAAATAAATATTATAATTTTTTTATATCACCCAAATTTTAAAAGCATTTAATTTATATTATATATATTAGTACAAAGTCTTCTTCAGCCTACTTGCTCATCTGTACTACTTCTTTTTTCTTTAGAAAGAAAGTTGTAAACAAAATAGCGAACTTCTTACTTTAGCAGCTGAAAGACTTGCAAAAGTTTTTTGAGCTGTAAACGAAGTACAAAATTTCACTGCACAACTCAAAAAGCCAAAAAGCAATCTGAAGACGTAAAAAAATTAGCTAGATAAAATTTCATAGAACTTAATGGGTAGAAGAGAGATTTATGCGGCGTGTAGGTGATAAAATTGGCAACATTGTTGGGGCTCTGATTTCAAATTATGCGGTGTGTGTCAGCAAAGGTCACCGCAACTGGGCAGAAAAACAACAGCAACAAAAAGGAACGAAGCAAGGCAGCAAAGCAGCCACAGCTGATAATCATATTGAAGATGATGATGACGATGATGATGCTGTGTGAGAAAACGTGTTTTTTGTGCAGAAGCAGGAAATGTATGGATTGCTGGCATGAAACCGGCAGAATATAGAGAACATGCAACAGCAGCAGGAGCTGCATGTGGCTGCCACTTTTGCTACTTTGGTGCAAAGAAAGTTGCCATGAAGAGAAAATTTAATCAAAATATTTGCACATCCGCCAAGCGAGAAGGCGACTAGAATTACCAGTAAAACAACAACAAAGCAGATACATACATAATATATATATATATATATATCTACTATATATCCATGACAGCCGACAACAGACAACAACAGGTCTTCACAGTCTCTTCCAGTCTCTTCTAAATTTTCCCAGTCTTCTGCTGCAACTCCTTTTTGGTTATTTGGTGCATGGAAACCAGTCAAACATCATTTGTGGCAAGTAGAAACAGCTACAGTCGAGCGAGTCGACCATGAAAGACTATGTAGATGGAACTTCATATGAAATTAGTTAGTTGTAGCAATAGTAGGCTCTCAGATCTGGCTGAAGATCAAGCATATACACTAGTAGGCATAAATATTTAGACAACACTTAAAGTTAAATCTACTTAAAATTTAAACTTACTTCAAAAAATTTTTAATGATTTTTTGAAATGTGTCAAAAGTGACTATTTTGATGAAAAGTAGCTAAAAATGGGTTAAATATAAATTTTCAAAAAATCATAAAAAATACTTGCAAAGAGATTTTTGAATTTAAATTATTTTTCCATTACTAATAGATTCTTTTGGAGAAACTTTTTGCATTCAAACATTTTTTGTTTGAGCCCGGGGGAAAAAGTTTTAAAATTAGACCTTTGCAAGAATTGAAAATATTCCACGTGTACTCAATGGGTTAAGAAGCATTATGTATTATTAAAACGGAATTGAAGTGACCTATTCATTGATATCAAACTTCTTTTGCAGGAAGTTTAAATTTTAAGTAGATTTCACTTTAAGTGTTGTCCAAATATTTATGCCTACTAGTGTATATAGTTTGTAGCGTCCGCTATGCCTTCTTTTGTCTCTCCGTCACTCAAATCGCCTTTTGACAAACCTAATAGACTACTCTACTCGGTGCATAGTCTTAAAATCATCTTCGCAGCGTCTTTTTGGAGCAGCTTTCCAGCAAGTTGCAACTTTAAACTGCAACTTTGTGGTTTGTTGTTGTTGTCTTTGACAATTATTTACCGTTCGGCCGCTTAACTGTTAATTTCGCCAGGCCAAACAAAAAAAACAGTTGCCACAGCGCTGCACAGTCGTGTTGCAGCTGCACATCCTCAGCAATTGCAATTGCAGTTGCAACATGCCACGCATTTTTTATTGCTCTTAATTTGACAGCATTGTAAAAATGTTTGCTACACATGATCAGCTCTCCTTACTGGCTCACCCCTCTCCCCTCTCCCCCCTCCCCCTCCCCCTCCCATCACTGCCACTGCTCTCACGTAGTCATGCCACTGGCTGTGGCAAGCATCGCACTACTAATGTAATTAAATGTTTTTTTTCTGCACGTTCACTTCGACGACTCCTTACCGTTGTACTCCCCCCCCCCCCCTACGGTTTTTCATTCATTCGATCCATCTGTTTGTTTTTTTTTTTTGAAGCCGCTCTACGCGCTTCTCATTATTAGAAAATATAAATTACAGGATGAGTGCGCTATTAAACTGCAATTAAAACGATTGCAAAAAATATATATATATCTTTAATCTTTTTTCGTTTCTCAAATGATTAATTACCACCGCTTGCCTCAAGATTTTCCTCGCTTTTCCTCTCTTCTTTTAGTTGTTTTGCTTGGAAAATTCTTCAGCTGCAGCTGGCAGTTTCCACCATCTTCATTTGATTAGCGCTGCGAGTGATGAAAACTTTTCTTTTTTTTTTTATTCGCCGAAAACTCGTTAAAAGTTGGCGTCTTTATTGAGTTAACACCAACAGGCAGCAGCAAAAGTCTCTCTCTCTCTCTCTCTCATAGTGTTGTAATTGAAAACGCAGAACTTATTAGCAAACTAGAGATGAATTTAGGTAAAAATTTAGGTAGTAGTAAAACAAGAGAGAAAATGTCAGTCGGGCATGCCGACCGTGTAATACCCTCTGAGCTTCGTTTCCAATTAGATGAGTTGAAATTGGAGTAGCTGCTGCAAGAACTTAACATGCACACATATTTGTATGTCTATCTCGCTCGCACAATGCAATGCACGTGGCTATGCCTTGCTTGAATGTAACGATTTTCGTTGTTTGAGAAAATTTTTTATTTATAGTCCGATTTTAATGAAATTTTCACAATCGTTTGATATTATTTGTCTGCAAGTATATGCTAAGTTACAAAACTATACGTCAAGAAATAAGTGAGCCAGCCGCTTGCAAAGTTACAACGTAATTGTGATTTTGGTGGGCGAAGGAGGCGTGGCATCCAAAAAATGTTGATGGCGTTATTTTTAAATTATATCTAGTAACCTGCATGCCAAAATTGGAGTCCCTAGGTGTTGTATTAACTGAGATATTAGCCAAAAACATGTATTTTTACCGAGGTATGTCTGGTTTTTAGCTTATTGTGGGCGAATGGGGCGTGGCATCAAAAAAAGGAATCAAACTGACTAAATATGTGGTCGATACTGACTAAAACGGATATTGTAGCATTTACCATCTCTGAGATCTGTTTGTTCATACGGACAGACGGACGGACAGACGGACATGGCTAAATTGACTCGGCTGTTGATGCTGATCAAGAATATATATACTTTATGGGGTCTGCCACGCCTTCTTCTGCCTGTTACATACAAATCGCCTCTGGCAAACCCAATATACTTCTCAGAGGGTATAAAAAGATACCCTGTTAAAAGCGCTATGGGATTAGCTAAGACTATTTTGATGTTACGTATCTCAATTTGGACTTTATCTTGGGTTTTTTATTGAGAACGAACTTGAAATGTTTTTGTGTCTAGACTTATCTTATCTGCTGTGAAACTGTGAAAACTTCTAAGAATTGATAAAGCAAAGATATCAGATTAGTTTAGCACTATATATGGCACACAGCTGCCTTTAAAATTAAGGGTTTAAGGTTTACAGGGTATACAACAACTTTGTTAATCAATTAATGCAAATAATTTAGACTTCAATGTCTTAAATGACCTTGTAAAACCCTGCAAGGTCAATCGAAATGCTCCAAAACTAATTTGAGGGTCAATGCAAAAACACAGGCAGGGCAGTGGGCGTGGCAAGTGCGAGGGAGGTAACAATGGCTGGGGAGGGTAGGGGGACGGGATTTTAGCCACAATATAGTACTATATGGTATTTAAGGTCGAGAGTGGGTCACAAAAATCAATTGTTCATTTGCATATGCATGACTTTTACAGCAACAACAACAGCAGCACTCAGTTGACCAGGTCAGTTGGTTTTCCAGCTTTATAACACGACCTCAATATATATGCATATAAATTGTATATAGTATGCATATATATTTGTTTGTTTCTTTGTTTGTTTGTTTGTTTGTCTGCTTGTCTCTCTTTGCGCACATTCATTCGGGCATTCGAGTATTTATTCAGGCATTCATTCGAGTACCCGTATCCCGCACAACAAGCACTGTAACCACTGATGTTATTTCAGCTTTTTTCCCGCCAGATCTGGCTGTTTTGAAAATGTGATTGCGGGAAAAATTTTAAAACAACGGGCAGCGGGAATTCTAGCTTTTTTTAGCAAATTGGAAAAAAACAAATTTTTATATAACTTTTTCTTAACTTTGTGAGTTGTTTCTTTCGCTGTTTGACGATTATAATTTATTACTATTTGTAAAATATCAATATTTACTTTTAGCGAATAATTTTTCTCAATAATTCATACCTACATATGTAAATTAATGCGTCTTCCAACACTAACATTGTGAAATTTGTTTGCGAAATATTTAAAAAATGTACAATGCCAAAGGAAGTATACAAACAAAAAGTGCAAGTGACCTACAAAAATAAGCGAGTTGTATAACATTTTTTTTTTTAAGTGCACAATTACTGCAAAATTATGCGATTTACGAGCACTTTAAGCTTCTGCTGTTTTTTTCAACTGTTTTTCTAGGGGATTCAGCGGTTTTTAACCGTTTTTTTTCGTCAATCTAGCTGATTTTACTAAAAAAAAATGGCATCACTGACTGTAACTACATTTTGGCCCACATCTCTTAACAAGTTTCATTTTGCAGTTGTAGTTGTAACGCAGCGGCTACTCAAGAGTTTTTCGCTTTTCGCGCATTTTCCTGCATTTTTCAGTGATTTTTTGCCAGTGAAGTTTGTTTGCGCTGATTCCTTGGCTCTTTGGTTCTTTGGTCCTTGGCCAACTGGCTGCCAACTTGGCCAAAATTGAATAAGAAAATGAAATCTAATTCAACAAAAAAAACTATTTGGCGTAAAATCTAAGCGGGAAAATCGCTAAAGTTATTAGCGTTAATGCTGTTTACACGCGAGCGGTTTGAAAAATTAATAAATGTTGCACAAACTTTGTGGGATCATAAACAGTTTAAGATTTAATCAAATGATAGCGGGATAATAACATCAATATATCAATACAAAACATATACACTGAGCCAAAAATCCCATTTTAAAATCACAAACGCGACATATTAATTCAATAATTTTCAACTTAGGGAAAAAATAATATTGATATACATTAAAGTAACAATTTCCAATTTTGATTGAATATTTTTTCATATTAATTTTGTAAAATATGTTTAAATAACTTTATTTCAATGTTGAACAATATTATTTTAAGCATTTTTTAATCTTGATTTTAAAGCTAAAATAAAACGTTATTAAATCTATATTGCACAACACTAAAACAAAAACGTGGGTTTTTAATTTAATATTGCGCGTTCTTAATCCAATAACGTTTTCATTTAATATTAATAATTTTTATTTTGAATTCTATATTGTTTCTCTTTTAAATCAGCTACACCTACATTTAAGTCAATAATGCGTTCATATTGATTCAATTTGGAAACATCTTAATTTGATAAGATTTCAATATTGTTTTTAAAATGTTTCCATATAAACATGGTGAATATTGTGCAACATTAAATTAAGGTTGTTCTATATTTAAACCAAATTTTTTAACTTTACTAGACTATTGTTAATGTTTCTTATTGAATCAATGTGGTTTTTATTGATTTTAGGTTGATTTTTCTCTGGGTGTATACACAATATATATATTTCTATGTGGCAACACGATTAGGGAGAGGGTTAGGGGATTTGCTGGGACATGTACATGGCTACGACTGGGACAAAATGTGGCTGCCACATGAGAAATGGCAACAGATTTTTGCCGCATTCATGTGAAAATGGTTCAAAGGTTTGGAAAAATGCTTTTAGAGCTCTTAACTCTATCTCTCTCCACTCTCTCTCTCTCTCTCTCTCCTCTCGCTCTAAGTCTGTATAAACTATCATCATCAGAAATTTCAGTGGCACATTTTATGGGCACAAAATATTCTCAACCCTCATAACAATGTTGGCAACACACATTACACACTTTTGGGTATAGGCGGAAAGGGGGAAAAGGGGAAAAGCGGTACAACGGAAAATCGAAAAACGTAACGCTCGCAAAATTGCCTGTCAAATGACAAAAATGTTTTCATTTCTCTGCTCTAATGGCAGTTGGTCATTTTTTTATGACCGTACCCAAAAAAAAAAAAACACATTTTGTGCTTTAACCCAACACAAGTTTTTGTTGTTGTTGTTGGGTTGTACCAACAGATTAGACAGAGACCCATCCGATCACCTCGTGTATATATACATAACATATATATATATTTATGCATTCTACACATAACATATATCAACAAACATTTCGGTGGGGTCATCACATTTTGTGGTGCAAAACACAGTTGGAAATGGCTTTGTTTAAGTTCCTCAACAAAATGTTTAACAATTTTTAGTGTTTTTTATTTATGTCAAAGGTCAAACATGTGCTTAGCTGAAAGAACAACAAGTAGTAGCAATATGGAACTTGAACTTGTCATACAGTCAAAGGTCGTTGATGGTACCAAGTTAGCTCGAAAAAATGTACCAATTTGATTAACTCTCAATAAAAGAATTAAGTTTAAGTTCAAATAGAAAAAATCGTTTCAAGTTTTCCTGTTTTACAATTTTTGAATCAATAGCTTTTAGATTTTATTCTCAATTCTGTAACTATATTAAATTTTTATAGGAACTTCAGATTTATTTTAGTCCTCAAATTAGTAAGATTTAATTAACTCTTAATAAAACATTCAAGTTTTTATTCAAAAAAATAAAAATCTATTCTCATATTACTTGTGAAATTATACTAACTAGTTTAGTACAATTTTAAATAACTATATTACAAACTTTACTTAATTTTTTAGCATTTTTAATAGTAGTACTATAGATTTATTTTAATTTGAAATTATACTAACAAGTTTAGTACAATTTTAAATAACTAAATCACAAACTTTACTTAATTTTTTAGCATTTTTATTAGTACTTGAGATTTATTTTAATTTGAAATCATAATAACAAGTTTAGTACAATTTTAAATAACTATATCACAAGCTTTACTTAATTTTTCAGCATTTTTAATAGTACTTTAGATTTATTTTAGTTTCGTAATGGTTTTCATAAATCAAAATAATAATTGAAATATTTGCTTGCTTTTAGAAAAACTGCTTCGACTGCAATTGAAAACTTTTTAAGACTTGGCTTATAAATTGCTTCCAGCCAATTGCATTGATTGGCAAGTGGATAACGAGGTCCTTTTAGCCTTAGTGAAATATAAACATTGCCTGGCTATTTAATGAGGCATAAAGAAAGATGCTCAGTTAGCCATTAAAGTTGGAGTCTGCGTTTAGCTCGTTAAACTCAATCGGCACCTTGTAGTAGCTAGCTATAGGCAAGCAGACGAACGGACACACGGACACACGGACAGACGTACGTACAGCCAAGACATAAAACTGTCAAAAGGTCGCCTATATAAATCGCTAAACTAAATGCCTTTCATAGTTTAATGTCACCTCGGGGGATTTGAGACAGCGAACGAGAGAGGGAGCGAGAGAGAGAGAAGAAGAAGATCTATAGTTGGTGCAGACAACGTGTCTCTCTATCGTCGTGTGCAACATGGGGCAACTGGGGAACTGCTAACTGTAGCAGGTAACTGGCAAACTGGTAACTGGCTTTGTCTTTGGTTTACAGTAGCGGACAAAGAAATCCGGACAGGCAAAAAAAAGTTCTTTTCGCAAATTTTTAAAAATTGTGTTTATTGTTTAAAGAAATTTTGTATTAAACTTATTAAATGAATGTATTTGCTAATCAAAACATATATATTTTAGATTCCAGTGAAATTTTTTTTTAGAAAAAATCTTAAATTAAAATTATTGATAATTTTTCAAAAACTAAGGAACACAAACAAATTTTTTTATTTTTTATTTTTAAGTGAGTTACAAATTATACGAAAATATTATTTTTTTAATTGAATATTATTCTCCTTAAAAAAATAGATTTCAATATTTTGTTGGACCTCCATTTGTTTTTTATCACCGTCTTTATTCGTTTCGAAAGTGAATCCACTAGATTTTGAATTGTTTCTATGATTATATCGTTGTACCAAACATTTTCCAAAATTAAATCGAGCTCTTTTACAATTTTGGGTTGCATCTTCGTTATTTTAACCTTTAAAATTTAAAACTAAATACTTAATAGACAAACCGAAAAAAGATCCAAATCGATTGAACCTTTTTTTTATATATTTTACGCCCGTTCAAAGTTTGCATATAGAGGCCATACCGAAGTGTCCGGATTTCTGTGTCCGCTACTGTACTGTGTCCTGTCCTGTCACCTGTCCCTCTGTCCCTCTGTCCTTTTGTCCTCGCCTCCTGTGTACCGTTTGCGGTTCTCCACTTTGGGTTGTCATTAAAGTCGCATGAATTATGCAGTAGCCCAAGTGAACTAGTTGCAATGTCTACAAAATGTTAGCCAAGTTAGCCGGGTTTGAGTTCGGGTTCTGGTTGTGTTGTTGTTTGTTGTTTTAATTAACTAATTAAGATTTTTCTATGTTTGTCGCTTGTCGCTTGTTGCAACGTGTGGAATGCTCTTGCATTATTTGTTTGCAGCCCAAGTTGCTAAGGACCCAATTAACCTTTTATGGCCATTTGGCACAATAACGAGTCGAAGAAGAAGCAACAAAAAAAAAAAACCACTGAAACGAAACGAGTCCAAGACGAAGAAGACCGCAATGAAGACAATGCCATTGAAATCTTTAAGCCAACAAGTCAGCCAGTTAGCCAGTTAGCCAACCAACTAACCAGTAAGCATCTTAGCAGACAATTGGCAAACTTGCAACTTGCAACTTGCAACTGGGTAAGTTGCAACTGTCACCGCCACTGCCACTGCCAAACAGATCTAAATTGCCGCACCATACTTGGCGCTTATTAGTTTTGGCCAACAGTCAGGTCCAGAAAAAAACAATGATCTTGTTTGTGGCCCACAATGGAATATCATAAATTTTCACTACAAATTGACATGGTCTAAAATTGTGCATGAGAAAGTGTACGGTAGAGCGCACACGACTGCAAAACACTCTGTAGAATTTATTTAAGTCCTGTAAAAAAAGGTTCAATCGGTTTGGATCTTTTTTCGCGTTGTCTGTTTAAGTATTTAGTTTTAAATTTTAAAGCTTAAAATAACGACGAAGCAACCCAAAATTGTAAAAGAGCTCGATTTAATTTTGGAAAATGTTTGGTACAACGATATAACCATAGAAACAATTCAAAATCTAGTGGATTCACTTCCGAAACGAATAAAGACGGTGATAAAAAACAAAGGAGGTCCCAACAAAATATTGAAATCTATTTTTTTAAGGAGAATAATATTCAATTAAAAAATTTAATATTTTCAAATAATTTGTAACTCACTTAAAATACAAAAAATAAAAAAATTTGTTTCTGTTCCTTAGTTTTTGAAAAATTATCAATAATTATAATTTAAAATTTTTTCTAAAAAAAAAAAACTTCACTGGAATCTAAAATATATATGTATATTTTGGTTAGCAAATACATTCATTTAATAAGTTTAATACAAATTTTGCTTTAAACAATAAATACAATTTTTAAAAAAATTTGCGAAAAGAACTTTTTTTTTGCCTGTCCGGATTTCTTTGTCCGCTACTGTAAATTCGAAAGTTATTAAAGCTCAGTATATAGCTGAATCGCGTTCTCTGTAGTCTCTACTCTGTAATCCTCCCTCTAGTATTTTTTATCAGTTTTACCCCACTTCCCCTTATTGGTTTACTCACCTCCATGTGCAGCTCGCTTATCAATTATTTATTTATTCATATATAAAATGTAGTTTGAGCGCTTTATTCCAGCCAGCAATTCTTATCGTCACCTGCAATGAAGGAGAAAAATAATATATATAGAAATAATCAAGTATATATATAAGTACTATAGGTGCGACAGGTAGGTAAACCTAGTTGATAAGCACTCTCATTATCAACTGATAATGGCTGCCTGATAATAGTTTTTCTATTTAATTAACTGTACCACAGACAGTAATAATTTACGGCTCTGATGTCGTACTATATTACTATATATAGCATGGCATATGGATCGGGCGTAGAAATGCATTATGATTTCCGGTTTCCTCTATTTAAAATATATTTTAATTGTTTTGTGCAATTTAACATTTTTTTTAGCCAAACTTGAAACTTAATTTCAATTTTAATTTGGTATAATTAATATTAATTTTGTTTTAATTTGCATACAATTTAGAAAATGCAATTATTTACCGAGTATTTCTGATATGCTTAAACAAACATTTCGTCTATGTCAGCAGCTTAAATTAGTTTTAATTAATGAATGTCCAACGAAATAATAAAATGATAATATGTTCATTTGCCAACAAATTTTAACGAAAGTGAAATGCAAAAACAAAGTGCGTTGATTTTATTATAAATTAAATTTATAGAAAGAAAAGTTGTGTGTTTTTATTTTTTTTTTTTTTGCAGCATTGTTAGCATAATTGCTACCAGTTTTTATTTGCCATTTGTTTGCTTTTAAATGAAAAACAGTTTATAAGCTGCTTTCGTTGCTTGTTATGAATTTCAGTGTTTGCTACTCGTTGCACCAATTATCTGAGTATTATCCCTAACTATATATCACAATTAGTTACTAGTCTGTTTCTGCCAGCCAAAATTTGTTGTTGTTTGCCCAGTTAACACCCACACATATTGCGGTTATTACACTGTGTGTTGTGTGGCCAAAAAACAACCGGTTTTGTGCTCAACTCTCAAGCGACCTTTAGATAAAAATCGCTTGACGATATTAGCTTGAAATGTACAATGTCCAATAGACATTTGTATTTGAAGGAAACGTGGCAGACCTTATAAAGTATATATATTCTTGATCAGCATCAACAGCCGAGTCGATATAGCCATGTCCGTCTGTCCGGGTGTCCGTCTGTCCGTATGAACAAACAGATCTCAGAGATGGTAAGAGCTACAATATCCGTTTTAGTCAGTATCGACCACATATTTAGTCAGTCAATACAAGTTTGTTTCCTTTTTTTGATGCCACGCCCCATTCGCCCACCATAAGCAAAAAACCAGACATACCTCGGAAAAAATAGAGGTTTTTGGCGAATATCTCGGTAACTATAACACCTAGGGATACCAATTTTGGCATGCAGGTTGCTTGATGCAATATAAATATAATGCCATCACAATTTTTTGCATGCCACGCCTCCTTCGCCCACCTAAATCACAATTACGTTGTAACTTTGCAAGCGGCTGACTCAATTATTTCTTAACGTATAGTTTTGTAACTTAGCATTTACTTGCAGACAAATAATATCAAACGATTGTGAAAATTTCATCAAAATCGGACTATAATTAAAAAAGTTTTTCATACAACGAAAATCGTTACATTCAAGCAAGGCATAGCCACGTGCATTGCACTGAGCTGTGCACACAAGCAACGAAATCGAAAAACGTGCGAGCGAGATAGACATAGAAATATGTGTGCATGTTTAAGTTCTTGCAGCAGCTACTTCAATTTGAACTCATCTAATTGGAAACGAAGCTCAGAGGGTATTACACGGTCGGCATGCCCGACTGACAATTTCATTCTTGTCTTTTTTGTTTTCGTCATGTGCGTGATGACTAATTTTCCCACAAACACACACTTCATACTATAGTTGTGTTGTGTGCTTGTTGTTTCTCTGTTCTTTTCAATAACTAATTAGAAGCGCCTTGAGAGATGGACGTACATTTGTACTAACAATGGGACGTCTGCAAATGATGGCCAAATAGCAAATAGCAAATTGCAAATAATTTAATTAATAAATGTGCCCCAAGCACATTTCTGGACTAATCAAACTAATTGATTAATTCGATTAGGAGAGCAGCATGTGATATACAAAGGGAAATGTAATTAATGAACCAAGAATTTTGCCAATAAATTATTTCATTTGTGGGAAGAGAGAGAGAGGGAGTGTACGTGTGTCCGTATGTGTGTCCGTTTGTCCGTATGTGCGTCCGTGTGTCCGTATGTCCCTGCGTGTGTCTGGTGTATATTGCAAAACAGAAGCTACTACTACTACTTCTGTTTCTGCTTCTTCTCGCACAGTGTGTCAAGTGCTCAAATCTATTTAAGAGGCTTAAAAAACTTGACAACAAATTTCGCACGCTTTGCGCTTCGCCCACCAACAGCGACAACAACAACAGCAGCAGCAACAACAGCAACTGAAACAACAACCGCAACAACATTGAGAGCAACATTAACAATGCTGAATGATTTGCGAGTTGGCAGTTCATTAAATAAATGTTGAACCAATAAGTCCAAAGCAAAAAGCCGCTTATATAAACGACTCAACCAAAAATAAAAAGGGTTCTCTCTTCTTTTTTTTGTTTTTGCGGTTCTGCCGCTTGTAAGCTCTGTTTATGAGCACATACCCTATAGAAGAGGGGTATATGCACAAAGGAAAAAGGTATAAAAAGCTAAAAACTTACAACAAGATTATTTGTTGGTAGCTAGAAAAGTTAAAAAACCTACTTAAACTATAAGAAATATAGCTAGTTTTTTTTAAAAGTTTTCGTTGCTAAATTTCTTATATTTTTTTAACTTATAACTACTATCAAAATATATACTACATTTTTAACTTAACTTTAATCTTTTGATGCTAAGAAACTAATTATTTCATCTGCTTTCATAACTTAGTTGGTAGCTAGAAAAGTTAAAAAACCTAGTTAAACTATAAGAAATATAGCTAGTTTTTCAAAAGTTTTCGTTTCTAAATTTCTTATATTTTTTTAACTTATAACTACTATCAAAATATATACTACATTTTTAACTTAACTTTAATCTTTTGATGCTAAAAAACTAATTATTTCATCTGCTTTCATAACTTAGCCGCTTCCATTAATAAACTCTTGACACTTTATCATTTTCTAGCCATTTTCTTATAGCGTATTAAAAATTGCATAATACCATAGCTTCAATCGAAATTGAATATATATTTTTGATGTTCGATTACCTGTAAATGGCATAAATTATTTGCTAATGAAGGCAAATTGTTGCTAGACATAAACACTCTTAAATAAACTATAAACAAAAATGCCTGCAGCTTTGCTGTTTGCTTAATAATAATTTTTTGTTTTGTTTTCTTTTGTTTTGTATTCTTCGTTTTCACATTTATTTTTTTTTTTTTTTGAGTATTTCGAGTGCGTGTGTTTGTTTTTGTGTTTTCATTCTGTTTTATGTTCTGTTCACGATGCTCATTCAAATACTTTGCTTACAATTCGGCATAAAATTACTTTACGTTTGCCGAATTCCCCTGTCTGTAATGCTTTCCCCTTAGTGGTTTAGCCCCCTCTGAGCTACTTGATTAAGCGCAATTAATTGTTGATTGTAAATCCAATTTATGAACTTCTGTTACTTTGATTCGACACGGCATAAAATCGCATTTCAATTGTATTTTTATTTGCTTTTGTTTCGTTGTCCATCATCCGCGACGAAGGTTAAATGCATATTTATTTTTTTATATTTATTACTTTTATTTATGTTGTAGTTGTTGTTGTTGTTGTTGTTATTGTTATTGTTGTTGCACACGTAATCGCTTCTTTTTAAATATTAATCGAAAATTTACATAGCTGGCTAACCAGTTTTTGTGTGTTTCTGTGTGTTTCTGTGCTCGTCTCTCTTTCTCTTGCTCATTCTCATTCTCTTTCTCATTTCTATCGCTTTTAACTTGGCCCATAGAAGCGTGTAATTTACTTGAGCTTTATGTTTATTGATTTTGGCTAGCGCCATGGAAATGGCCTTTAGACTAGGATTTTACGACTGTTCACAGATAAGGCATAGCCTCAGAGAGCCTTTACATTGAACTAACAGTGGGCACGAAAAACAAAATAACTAATAAAACCCATAAGAGAAAATGTTAGAAAGCTTAGTTTTAAGCGCTACACCCAGAGAAAAATCAACCTAAAATCAATATAGAACAACCTTAATTTAATGTTGCACAATATTCACCATATTTATATGGAAAAATTTTAAAAACAATATTGAATTCTTATCGATTTAAAATGTTTCCAAATTAAATCAATATGATCGATTTAGTGTTGTGCAATATAGATTTAATAACGTTTCATTTTAGCTTTAAAAGCAACATTAAAAAATGCTTAAAATAATATTGTTCAACATTGAAATAAAGTTATTTAAACATATTTTACAAAATTAATACGAAAAATCATTAAATCAAAATTGGAAATTGTTAATTTAATATGTAGTTCAATATTATTTTTTCCCCAAGTTGAAAATTATTAAATTAATATGTCGCGTTTGGGATTTTAAAATGGAATTTTTGGCTCAGTGTACTTGCTCTAGTTTTATACGATTTTATAACTAAATTTACTATTTTTTATCCAACTGTAGTTAACCCAAACTTGTCTTTCTTTTGTAAGCTAAATTTTCTCATATAAATTAACACTTGTTTTTGCCTAATTTTGGCCATTGTATTAGCCGTTACTGTTGTGCATTTTATGGTCAAAAAAAAAAAGACAAGAAAAAAGTAACTGCGGCAATTTGTCTTGCATTAAGACAACACTCCAAGGAAATGTGTGGAGTTACCAAGAGAGAGAGAGAGAAAGAGAGAGAGAGATAGAGAGAGAGACAGAAAGAGAAAGACAGACTCTTTTTGTTGTTGTTGTAGGCTGTGCATATCGATTTTGTGGAATGTCATTGTTGTTGTTGTTACCAAAATTTAATTACAGAACAATGAAAACGAGAAGAAAGACAGAAAGAGAGAGAGAGAGAGAGAGAGAGAGAGCAGAGAGACAGGCAGAACACAATGGGCGGAAAATGGCAAAACAATAAAAAGCAAATAAAAATGCCAGGCAATAATTTTATTGAAGTTGAAACTTGCAACTTGCAACAAAAATGCGAATTATGTGCGCAACGTGCAACGTGCAACGTGCGGTGGTCTTTTGGAATGGAGTCTCACTCACAAGTCCAATACGATGCTGTAGTTGGTTACGGGGGGCAAAGAGGGACAAAAAAGGAACAAAAGGGGCACAAAAAGGGTTTCTCTAAAAAGACAACGTCGCTGTTGTTGTTGTTGCTGTTGTTGTTGCTGTTGCTGTTGCAACAGTCGTGTCAGCATCCGGGGAATGCAACAGCAAAATTGCAAATCATGCAATTTGTGCGCACTTCGAATGCAATCAGCAAACTGTTTGATTTATGATCATTTGCAGTTTTCAGTTTTTAGTTCAGAGAGCAAGCACTCTGTACTAATTTTTCAAATCATACAAAAGCCTGACTCGACACAAAATTAATCAAAATTACAGTCAGTGAGGGGGGAGAAGAGAAAAGAGCTGCTAGCCAAAAGACGTTACAATCAATAACTCAAATCAATTGCAGAACTGCTGGAAATTGCCGCTCCTCAGAGCCAACTACATCTTGTGGAAGACCAGTCTCCCAATGGACTGTAGGCTGCATAAAACTAGTAATTATGCAGCTCCTAGTTGCTGCTACCTCCTCCTGCTCCTCCTCTCTCCTAACTCTTCCTGGCTTCTCCTAAAAAAGAAACTCCTCCTGCTTTTGTGATAAACGAGCGCTGAATTGTGAGACGTCCTTTTGTGTTGTTGTTGTTGTGGAAGGCAACAACTTTATTATGAATTATGCTCTATAAAAGTTCACTGCTGCTGCTGTCTGCCACTTGCCACATGTTGCAGCAACAACAGCAGCAGCAGCAGCTAATTGCATAAAGCGATACGTGCCACATATAGTTTGTAATTGCATATCTTACAACATGAAATTAACAAGCATTTACTAATTAACTGTCATTGTTTAATATACAAAACACAAGTAAGAAAGAACTCTCCCAAAACTCTTCAAACTGCCCTCTTTACCCCTCTTTACCCCTTTTCAAGCTGTCAGCTGAAGCACTCGGCAAGTCAGAGAGTTGAAATACACACAAGTATCCGCTGCTACCCACTCAAACAAGAAAGCAAATGTCAGTCGGGCATGCCGACCGTGTAATACCCTCTGAGCTTCGTTTCCAATTGTATAAGTATGAAAAACTTTTTTATTTAAAGTCCGATTTTAATGATATTTTCACAATCGTTTGATATTATTTGTCTGCAAGTATATGCTAAGTTACAAAACTATACGTTTAGAAATAAGTGAGCCAGACGCTTGCAAAGTTACAACGTAATTGTGATTTTGGTGGGCGAAGGAGACATGACATCCAAAAAATGTTGATGGCATTATATTTATACTGCATCAAGCAACCTGCATGCCAAATTTGGTGTCCATAGGTGTTATAGTTACCGAGATATTCGCCAAAAACATATATTTTTTCCGAGGTATGTCTGGTTTTACGCTTATTGTGGGCAAATGGGGCGTGGCATCAAAAAAAGGAAACAAACTTGTATTGACTGACTAAATATGTGGTCGATACTGACTAAAACGAATATTGTAGCCCTTACCATCTCTGAGATCTGTTTGTTCATACGGACAGACGGACAGACAGACAGACGGACATGGCTATATCGACTCGGCTTGTGATGCTGATCAAGAATATATATGCTTTATGGGGTCTGCCGTGCCTCCTTCTGCCTGTTACATACTTCTAACAAACCCAATATACCCCTTAGAGGGTATAAAAACTATTTCAAACTTGTATCTCAAGAATGCAACTATATACTCATAGTGTGCGTATGTATGAGTGTATTGCTATCTGTTAGATACTTTTCCAGTTTGCGGTTGCATGTGGAGCTGCATTTCCAAGCAAGCACAGACAAGCAGAGACAAGTTTATTCAAATGCATTAAAACTGACCACTGAAAATCAATAGAACAATAATCTCTTTAGAAAATGTTGTTGTGCATTGTTAACTTTTGGGCATCTCAGACTGACTGACTGAAATGAATGCACTCAAAAACTATTCATAACTATTCAAAGTTGCACATTAGTTTCAATTTAACTCGAAGAACACAAAAACGTTATTCATTTCACTGCCAGACAATTGAAATTGAAAACTTCAAATGCTACAAGAAAAGGTAAAAAGGAAACCAAGTTTTCTGCACTTCATTTAGGAGTTTAGCAAAAGTTTAGCTAAAGTTTAATATAAGTTTAATTATTATATGATGATTTTACTTTCCGACTAGAGTAATAAAAAGTTTTCTGCATTTAATTCTTAAATTACTTCATTAATTTTAAATCAGAATAGTAGAAGTAAAGTGTTCTTAATTCAACTAATAGATAATGCTTTTTATTTTAAGTCATTTTAGTTTTAGCAAAGTTTGCTAAAGTTAACTTTTAGTTTAGAGTGGTTTTAATAAATTTTTAAAAATTTCTTTAATAGCATAAAGTAACAATTTTCAATAGCATATTTTAAATAAATTTTAATTGCTATTTTATTAAGCCTTTTTCAACAGCAAAGTTTAGCTAATATTATCTCAATATATTTATTAGTTTATAGTAGCAATTTGAGATAAGCAAAGCTAAATTAAGTTATTTAGAATTAAATTCTTAGATTATGCTATCATAATAGCTAAATATTTCCCAGAAATATTATATATAATCTATTTATAAAGTGCTACAAAGTTAGTGACAGCTAAATAAAGCAGACAAATTTGTTTGCAATTGCGACTAACTAACTTTTTGGTCAATACATAACAACTAAATAATAATAAATAATAAGAACCACAAGAGTCAGCTTTTATCATCATTAATTCATGTGCTTATGTGTATGCAGTAAATAAATATGCGCATATTTATGTAAATTTAAATGTTAATGTAAATTTAAATGTAAATGTATGTTTGCTAAACCGCATATAGCATATAGTAGTACTACATGAATAATCAACAATAAAATTGCTGTTCAATATTGTATGCAGCTGCATATAAAAAATATATATAAAAAAAAAAAAAAAAAATATATACATATATTCTTATTTATTTATTAAATACATTTCGTTGAACATGCGGTTTTTTTTATAGTTTTTTCTGTGGTTTTTTTTTGTTTTTTTTGCAACTTTTGCAGCTTGTTGATATTTTTGTATATTGTATTTTTTGTATTTTTAAATGTTTTGTTAACAAATATTTGAACTGCCATCAATTTAAAGTCCCTTTTTCGCTGATGTGCACATGACAGACCATTTGTCTTTGCCTTCGTTTAATACCCTGCACTTGGCAAACTGTGCAAATAGAGTATGCTCGAACTTGTAGAGTATCTGTCAGCAGTTAGGAACAATTCTTCAAAGCAGAAAAAATAATTTGTACATATGTATAACATGAACATTTAACAAGTAGTTGATGCAGATAACAAAATAGAAAAAACAATAAAAGAAATATATATACATATATACAGTATATATAGATATAGTAAATGTGGAGCATTGTTGTAATCGGCATTGTGCGAAAACAAAACAAAACAAAACAAAAATAATGCACATACATTTTACGTATATGTAAACAGTTATTGTTTTTATTCATTGATGATATCAAAAAACATGATTCATATATACCCAAAAAAAAAAAAAAAAAAACAGTTACAACAATACAACTGAGATTTCTTTATAACACAAATATATATAACATTATACAACAACAACGGGCAGAAAGAGGCGAAAGAAACTCGTAATCAAATCAAACGCTGGCGCCCTGAGCTTTATATAGATAGTGAAAGTTATAGCTAATAATCATCTTTATCATCATCATATTGTGATGAACATTTGTAAAAAATCACACAAGACATTCGTTCAATCAGTCAAAACATTCATTGATGAAGATGATGAAGACATTGCCATTGCATAAGCCATAAAATTGCCAAAAAAAAAAAACAAGAAAGAAAATGTCAGTCGGGCATGCCGACCGTGTAATACCCTCTGAGCATCGTTTCCAATTATATGAGCTCTAATTTGGAGTAGCTGCTGCAAGAACTTACCATGCACACATATTTGTATGTCTATCTCGCTCACACAGTGCAATGCACGTGGCTATGCCTTGCTTGAAAGTAACGATTTTCGTTGTATGACAAACTTTTTTAATTATGGTCCGATTTTGATAAAATTTTCACAATCGTTTGATATTATTTGTCTGCAAGTATATGCTAAGTTACAAAACTATACGTTAAGAAAAAAGTGAGCCAGCGGCAGGCAAAATTACAACGTAATTGTGATTTTGGTGAGCGGAGGAGGCGTGGCATCCAAAAAATGTTGATGGCATTATCTATATATTGCATATAGCAACCTGCATGCCAAAATTGGTGTCCCTAGGTGTTATATTTACCGAGATATTCGCCAAAAACCTCTATTTTTCCGAGGTGTGTATGGTTTTTTGCTTATGGTAGGCGAATGGGGCGTGGCATCGAAAAAATGGAAACAAACTTGTATTGACTGACTAAATATGTGATCGATACTGACTAAAACGGATATTGTAGCTCTTACCATCTCTGAGATCCTTTCGGTCATACGGACAGACAGACAGACGGACAGACGGACATTGCTATATCGACTCGGCTATTGATGCTGATCAAGAATATATATACTTTATGGGGTCTGCCACGCCTCCTTCTGCCTGTTACATACTTTTCACAAACCCATTATATCCCTCAGAGGGTATATAAAATAAGATTCAGCAGCTGCCCTGAAGAGCTGCTTATATAAGAGTTTGTTAAGCAAGTAGTTAAGAAGAAAGAACACCAATTAGTTGAGCAATTGTATCTTGTATCTGTATCTCAACAGCTAACAAGCTTAGCTTGTACTTAAAGTCTGGCTAATTTATCTGCATAATTAGCATATATTGTCCAGTTCCGGTGTGTGTTAGAAAAAGACATCTTTCTACCTTTGTCTCTCTATCTTTGTTATCCTTTTTCTTCTGCTTATTCTTTTACTTTTTTTCTCTCTGTAATTTGCTTTTGTTTATCAACAAAAATGAGCAAATATAATTAGAGTAGTACTCAGAGTCAGTCTCAGTGTCTGTCCAAAAAGCAGGTGTCAGCAGCAAACCTACTGCAAACAAACGAATGAGATAGAGAGAGAGAGAGAGAGCGAGAGAGTGAGAGAGTGAGAGGGGGACAGTGAGAGTGGCATGGACTATGGGCTTGAGTAAATAAATAGCTGTAAAAATCTTTAAAAGGCCATCAGACGGTTGTTCACCTGCCGACTCTCTTTTCCGACTCTTTTCAACGCTTTACGCTTTACGCTTCACGTCGCTTCTTGGTCAACCTTTTGGGCCCAAAAGAGTGCCTACTAACAACTGTTGTTGTTGTTGTCATTTGAGTGTTGCTTCTGTGTAGCTGTTGTTGTTGTTGTTGTTGTTGACGCTTCTTTCTTTTTTTGTTTAATTTGTGACGTGCCAAGAATTTCATCCGCCCATTTCCATGTCAATTGGCTGCGCACGTTGCGTTCTGATTTGAAAGCCAAGTTTATGTTTGTTTTTTTTTTTAGCATTACTTTTGATACTCTTTTTGGCTAGAAGTCGACTAGTTTTATTAGGCAGCTATATAGTCACTGTTTAATACATTTTTCCAGGGACCGTGAATAATGATTATTTTTTTATTCTTAAACAAAAAATGATTTTTTTTCGCTCAAAACAAATCTCAACAGTAGCATACGGCTTCTGTAAAAGGCTTCATTTTAAATTAATTAATTATTTATTTAATTAATTACAAAAATTAATACTCGTGGGGGGGTTTGCGGGAGTGCTAAATAGAAAAAGAATATGCAATCACATTGGTGAGAAGTATTTTACAAAAGCCGTACATTACTGTTGAATTTTGTTTTGAGCGAAAAAAATAAATATCATTTTAAATCATTATATTTGATTTTTATTTTTGTTGATCAAATATAATCATTATGGTTAAGTTTTTCATTAATTAATCAAAAATAATGTTTATTTTTGAAGAAAATCAATAAAAAATTAAATTTAATCATTATTTTATGATTTTTAAAATATATCACATAATGATTACGGTCCCTGCATTTTTTCTTCAAACAATCGCTTGAATCGCTTTCAATTTGTTGGCTTGCACATTTCATTCAAGTTTTTTTTGTTGTTAGCGTATCAACTGTTCGTTGTGTTATATTACTGCTTTGTATTTAATTCATTCATTTGTATATTTCGCGCTTTCCGTTACAAATTTGTCAGAGGTGTTAACTTTCAAGACGACCCAAATAGGCAGCCAACTAGCCAACTAGCCAAGTTAACCCAAACTCTTAGCCGCTAATCCACGCTCACATGATAAACAAATGTGCTAAAAGGTGATTCACTCTCTCTCACTCTGTCTCTCACTCTTACTCTGCACATTGGGATGAAATGCCTTTATTTTGGTCACAACTAAAAAAGTCCGTGTTAATATATCAATAATGTTACAATTATTTCAAGCTAAGAAAAGTCCCTAGACATCGAAAATATTTAATTGGTATTTTATTGTGGAGCCCTTGTCTTCCACCAGCCTACGGCATAAAGGAACATTTGCTTCCGAACTTGCAAAGGAAAATTTAACACTTCTACTTATTGAAGTGTGTATATAGTGTTGAAGACGAGATTATAAGTATACCATATTTTGATTTTGATTTAGAAGAAGAACGTTTATATTAATACAAGTTTATGTACTTGTTTTTAAGTTTTCGTTGTGGATAAAAAAATGAAGAAAAAATATAACAACATTAATATTAATTTTATATATACTGCAGTTCTATTCTGTAGACGGCAAGGAAGGCAAGGTTGCAGTGTAAAAAAAAATTCAAAATTCACAAATAATATAAGCAGCAAATTTTCCAAGTTTCAACTTTCTAGCTTTAAAATTACGGTTGTGGCCAAAATAAAGGCATTTCATCCCAATGTGCTCTGTCTCCCTTGCAACTCTTTTGCTGTATTGTTGGCAGTTACAAACTCATTACGATTACGCCTAATTACGGCTCAATCAACTGACTGACTTCAACAGGCAGCAAAACTAGCGAAAACAGGTAACTTCCATTTGCCATTTAGCTTTTCACTTCTTCAGATTTTCAGCAGCAGCTGCAACTGTTGGTAGGGCTGTAGGTCTGTTAACTGGTATTTTGGTATCTGGTAACTGAGAGAGCTCTGTGGTCTGTGATGCTTTGGTGCCTTGGTAAGTTAGGTAACTGCAACTTAATGACTTAACTGAAAGTAAAGACGGAATCAAGCGACAAGCTCGAAAGGCGCAACAAAACTTTACTTTTGCTTGTGGCATGCCTTAAATATTTGGCGGCACCTGAATGCATTTTACAAATTTTTTATGTTGCCAGTTCGCCAGTTCGCCAGTTGCAGCAACATGTGATAAATTGCAAGCAGTGCTGCCAACTCTTCCGGGCAAGAAAATGCTAAATTAACCTTTCAAACCATTGAATTTTCTGGCATTCTATTTTTTGGGTTTCTGTCGCGTCTTTAGCCAATCGAACGATTTCAATAAATTTGAAATTCTTTTTAGAGATGGAAAAATATACAAAAAGATGGCAAGGTTGCAACGATTTTATATATGTATGTAGTGCAGAAATGATCGATTAATGTGATGCCACGTTTCATAATTTCATTATTTGAAGGAGTGCTGACAGAATTTTAAATAATGCAATAAAAGGCCAGTTTAATTTTAAAAAATGCCAGATTTCCCGCCAGTAGCTAGTTTACAATTTTTCCGGTAAAAGGCTAAGTTGGCAGCACTGATTGCAAGACATCAGCAGCAGCAACTACAACAACAACTGCCTACACTTGGCCAAGACAAAGTTACTAAAGTTGCTGACATTTTTGTTTAAGTTTGTGACTCATTTGCCACGGGGAACTACTGCACCCTTCAAAGGAGAAGGAGGGGCACAGGGCACGGCCATGTAGGAATGCATCTAAGGTATTTAAAAACATTAACATTTGTAGCTAGTAAACAGCCAAAAGCTAAAAGCTAAAAGGTTTTCCAAGCTTGATTACAATTGCAATTCGATGCGATGCGAGGCAACAACGAAAGTGCCAAAGTCATCAGATGCGAACGAATAACAACAACAACAATATGTATGTGTGTTGCTGTTAATGATGATGCAACATTTGCCACAATTGTTGTGGAGACAAAAAAAAAAAAACGAAGAAGCAGAAGAAGCAGAGGCAGCTTCAGCTGTTGTTGCAGGCAAAAGTTTAATGCCCGAAGGCCAAAAGCGCGTTTGCTGTGCGTCTCAGTTTTGTCTCTCTGCTTTTTTTTTCTTAAATCTTATATAGTATATATATATATATATATATATATATATAGCATATAGAGCTGCCCCTCACATATCTAAGGGTATAATGAATATGTCATGATTGAGCAGCTTGGCATTTACATTAGATTTAGCGAGTTTACGCTAAATATAATGTAAATTAGAGTAAATAGTTAAGTAGTAAAAACAAACTGACGTAATTTGAGCTTTACTCTATATTTAAAATATACTCAAACATAGGAAGATTATAAATTTACAAAAGTCAAATGATTGTATAAGTTATAGTTAGTTTATATAATTTTTATACATTTATGCTTAACAAGAAAGAAACTGTCAGTCGGGCATGCCGACCGTGTAATACCCTCTGAGCTTCGTTTCCAATTATATGAGTTCAAATTGGAGTAGCTGCTGCATGCACACATATTTGTATGTCTATCTCGCTCACACGTTTTTCGTTTTCGTTGCTTGTGTGCAGAGCTCAGTGCAATGCACGTGGCTATGCCTTGCTTGAATGTAACGATTTTCGTTGTATGACAAACTTTTTTAATTATAGTCCGATTTTGATGAAATTTTCACAATCGTTTGATATTATTTGTCTGCAAGTAAATGCTAAGTTACAAAACTATACGTTAAGAAATAAGTGAACCAGCCGTTTGCAAAATTACAACGCAATTGTGATTTGGTGGGCGAAGGAGGCGTGGCATCCCAAAAATTTTTAATAGCATTGTCTTTATATTGCATTTAGCAACCTGCATGCCAAAATTGGTGTCTCTAGGTGTTATATTAACTAAGATATTAGCCAAAAGCATGTATTTTTTCCGAGGTGTGTCTGGTTTTTCGCTTATTGTGGGCGAATGGGGCGTGGCATCAAAAAAAAGGAAACAAACTTGTATTGACTGACTAAATATGTGGTCGATACTGACCAAAACGGATATTGTAGCTCTTACCATCTCTGAGATCTGTTTGTTCATACGGACAGACGCACAGACAAAAGGACAGAGGGACAGACGGACATGGCTATATCGACTCGGCTGTTGATGCTGATCAAGAATATATATACTTTATGGGGTCTGCCACGCCTCCTTCTGCCTGTTACATACTACTTCTGACAAACTCATTATACCCCTCAGAGGGTATAAAAACAAGCTGACGTAATCTTAGCTTTACTCTATATTTAAACTATACTCAAACATAGCTACTTTATAAATTTACATAAGTCAACTGTTTGTATAAGTTATAGTTAGTTTATATAATTTTTATATATTTTATGCTTACAAAAGTAACACAGCTTTCTTTACAGTGTATATTAAAAGCCACTCTCTCACTTGACTGCTGCTGTCATTTGTTCTTTACAGTACTTTTGAAAAGTGTATGTCATCTGCTTTTTTTGTTGTCCATTTTAAGAAAAAACTTGCAACTTGCAACTTGGAAATGTCACTGCTCAGCGGACTACTATGGAGTATGTACTATGTGCTATGGGGTATGTACTATGGGGTATGTACTATGGAGTATCTCGAACGAGACATTTGCATTGGCATTTCCCGTGTGGCACAGTTGGATATGATGGTATTGTTGTTGCTATTGTTGTTGTATTGGTTACGGTTTAATTACCATTCATTGCTAAAAAAAAAACACAAAACAGAGACTAAGCTATAGCTCTCTATATAGCTATAGTATCTCTATAGTTATGGCCACATTTAAAGCCACATTACAAATAATAAATAAAAAACTAGTCAAGTGAGCATAGAGCCAAAAAAACTACGAAAAACCATACAAAAACACAATTGCAACAGGTTTTGTTTAGTTGTTATTTTTGCCTTATTAAATCTTCTGCTTTAGCTATTTGCTATGCGTTTTTTATGCGCCCCAAACAACAACAACGATGATGATAATGATGATGATAATGATGATGATTTGCGATTGAAGGTTATGTTTGGTTCGCATCATTAGAGACGTCTCAGTTTTTCCATATAATAATATTTTATTTGTACAACAACTTTTGTTGAGGTGGCAAACGAATTGAAAATCATGAGAAAAACATGTAGCAAAACGATTAGAAACTAGTAGAAATGTGTACTGAGGCTAGCAAACCGACTTTAGGAGACTATGTACGCAAGCTAGTACTCATTTCTGTACACTACTACCTTAGGGTCAGTGCTGCCAACTTAGCCTTTTAATGGCCGGATCTGGCCTTTTCCAAATGCAAAAATTGTAAACTAGCTGCTGGCGGAAAATCTGGCACTTTTTAAAATCAAACTGGCCTTTTATAGCATTATTTAAAATTGTGGCAGCACTCCTTCACTATATAAAATCGTTGCAACCTTGCCATCTTTTTGTATATTTTTCCATCTCAAAAAAGAATTTCAAATTTATTGAAATCGTTCGATTGGCTAAAGACGCGACAGAAACCCAACCCGAAAATGCAATAGATTCAATGTAAAGTACTGATGTATTATTAATAAAGGATGATATTATTAATAAAAACTAAAATGGCAATTTTTCTGGCTATTTTTGAATTTGATCTAGCCGTTTCTAGCAGGTTTGAAAGGTTAATTTAGCATTTTCTTGCCCGGAAGAGTTGGCAGCAGTGCTCTGCATAGTGTTGAATGCTTTCGCAGCTGACAAACCCAATATACTACTTTGTAGTTTTTCAAGTAGTAAACTATAAAATTGTTGCAACAAATGTATCTTAAAGTTGTTACTGATACTTAGCATAAAATAAAAGTTTAGCTATCGCACAAATGCACACGAAACAAGCAACAAACAATGAACAATGGAGAGTGTGGAGAGTGTAGAGTGTGTGGAGTGTGGAGAGTGAAGAGTGTAGAGTTTGGAGTGTAACAAAGCTTTTGTTGAGACTTTAGACTGTTTAAGAATTTCGCTTTCTTCTCTGCTTTTCTTCTTCCACTGATAACAACAAATTCGCATTGAAACTTTCTGACTGCCCTTTTGATAAAGTAGTCGTATTTCTACTCGCTTTATTCCCCCCCATTATCAAAAGTTTTTAGCTTTTTTTTTTCATAGCACACACACTCTAGCACGTAATTCATTACTTGTTAAGATTCTGCTCATTGTGTGCTAAAAAGAGGAAGAAAAACAGAAAAACAAAAGCAACTTCCTCGTTTTTATATCCGTCAAAAGATATAGCTTCAACTATTTGGTGTTTTTTGTATTTTTTGTATTTTGTATTTGTCGAGTTGCTCAAATTTTTATATGAATCTTCATTTCCCACTTCCCTATCCCCTTCCCCATGCCCTTCCCACTCCCCTTTCCCCTTCCAATTCCCCTTCTCCTTCTACAAACAATACAAGAGTACTACAACAAATATATTCAGCACGATAAGCGTTTTTTATGTGCCCCCAAACGTCTTTCTACGTTTTTTTGTGTTGCTGCCACTCAGCACTGACCCAAGGCACAACATGAAGAGGCACAACAAACACACACACAGTACACACTCTTCCCTCACTGATGTTGCCTATCTCAACTAGAAGTTGAAAGGCGAAATAAAATAATACTAAAAAAAAAATCTACACGCAATGCTACACAAAAAAAGATTCCTTTTAAGGAGAAGCACATATGTTATGTTTAGCATATATTTTAACCACAAATAAAAGCTAAAATAAAGCTATAGTTTCTTTGCTACACTTGAGGCAAATTAAATGTAAAAAGTAGTAAAATAAGCTACAGCAGTTTTTAAGCTAGTTAGCAATACCTTTTCAAGACACAAACTATTACTTAAAAATTTAAAAAAAGTGTATTAAATTTAAGCAAGTTAAACATTTTATAAATATAAATGATCAACTGAAATGATCAACTTTAGATTGAAAGTTGATAAATTGTAGAAAAGTAAACTAAGGTAAACTAAATGTGAAAAGTAATAAAATTAGCTAAAGCAGTTTTTAAGCTAGTTAGCAATACCTTTTCAGGACATAAACTATTACTTAAAAATTATAAAAATTGTATTAAATTTAAGCAAGTTAAAACTTTTATAAATATAAAGCTTATTTATACAAAAGTAGCATCCTTAAATGCTCAACTTATCATTGTAAGTTAAGATAAGTTGTACAAAAGTAAACCAAGTAAAACCTTTAAGGGGTTATGTACCTTTTTCATTTTCAAAAAATCGAAAAAAATTTTATTGCTTTTTCTTGAAGAACAACTCCTTGAGAACATTTTCCCAAATTTTCGTAAAGATTTGAGCAGTAGAAAAAAAGTTACAGTGCTTCTTGCCGCAAATATCTCGAAATGGTGTTTTTTGCAAAACGACTTCGCGGTAACGTGGATTGGCGGAAAACATCTGTACCGATTTTCTTCAAATTTTTTTTTTAAATGCTCGTAATGAATTTTATGTGTACTTGAACGATCGATTTTTCATCCACAAATTTTTGTTTCGCTGAAATAAATTTTTTAGTAAAATTTCTATCATGTGAAACATTAATTTTTTGCATAAAACGTTCCCGAATGCACAAAAAATTTTTTTTATGAAAATGATCGTTCAGATACACGGAATTACTCTAAACTAATGAAATTTTTTTTATTTTTATGGTTTCAGTTGACCTGTTCGACCTGGAGAACGGTTACCGGAAACGGTCTTCCAAAAAAAGGCGTTTCAGGAAAACAGCTGCCCCTTAAAAACTATTCATTATTTTTTCACAAACATTAGCAAAAAACTGTACCATCAGAAAATAAAATCATTCATGTAATAAAAGAATTGCTACATACCTAAAAAAAATTCCGAATTTTCCTATTTTTTTCGACAAAAAAAAGGTATATAACCCCTAAATATGAAATTGATTATAATAGTCCCTACATTATATTCAATAGCTAAGCTCAAACCGTATTTAGCTACCATATCTAATTAAATCGAATATTTTTGCCTTTCTCAGTCTTCTTGTGCTCCTTTTTGCCCATTAATCCCTTCATTATTTTTATGTGCGTTTTTTGGCCAACATTCTTGTGGGCTGCGTGGTGACATGTGTGGCATGTGGCAGGTGGCAGGCTAAGCAATTTATGGCCAATGCAGTGATACGCGCACAACCACGGGTATAAATTGTATCTAGCTATTGATTTGACATTGTTGTTGTTGGTGTTGTGTGTCTGTTGTCTGTTGTCGCTGACTGTTGACAGTTGACAGTTGAGTTACAAGGTCATTATGTGCGTTGACCAGCAGTTTGGGGAGGCGTGCAACCAGTTTGAGATACGAAAATGTATCTATATATCTATAGCTATATCCGTAATAACTGCGTGCGTAATTACAGTTAGCACTACAGCGGCCAAAAGCCTCAACTCCATTACCATTTCCGTCTCAATTCCCAGCTCTATTTCCATTCCCATTCCCATTCCCATTCCTATTCCCATTGCTATTTCCCAAGCAAACTTGAGACTTGAGAAACATAAAACATTTGAAATTTTTGATTGATGTCTCTTTGAAGCAAACAAACATCGCATATAGAACATTATATCCATCGTATCCATCATCGTATCCATCTTCTGTTTGACAGCTAAAGGCGATAAAAAAAAAGTAAAAGAAATGAAAACAAAAGGTGAAGAAGAAGATGTGGATGAAGTCTGAAGCCTGAGCATCCACCACATGATCCCTTCTGCTTCAATTGAGCTGTCTTTGTCCATTTCAGCTACAGATACAGATACGTATCTTTTGTTTAATATTTAGACTGTGTGCTTTCCAAAATGTGCAGTAGTCTAGGCGGTTTGTCGAAAAATATTGTGGAAATTTAACATCTTCTATCTTATAACCATCTAAAGTGCCTAAAAAGCACTGTACTTTTGTCTATCTACTGAATTTGTCTTGCTGTACGCAGATCAAGCTTGTTTTCAAATATTTCTGTATTTTTAATAGCTAGATTTAAACTTATATCTACACTATAACAAATAACTAGTGTTGTTTAACCTCATTTTTTATATCTATCTACTAAATTGGCCATGCTGTACGCAGATCAAGCTTTTTTTTAAGTATTTCTGTATTTTTTATAGCTACACTTTAACTTTTATCTATACTATTGCAAATAACTAGAAGTGTTTAATATAATATTTTATATCTATCTACTAAACTTGCTGTGCTGTACGCAGATCAAGCTTGTTTTCAAATATTTTAGGATTTTTCATAGTTACACTTAAACTTATATCTACACTATAACAAATAACTAGTGCTGTTTAAGCTCACATTTAATTTATTTACTCAAAAACAACTACTTAGTCTCTTGCAGTCGACACTCGCTTGCTTTTTTCCCTTTTTCCTACTTTTTTTTCTTCCTTTTTTGCCATTGTCTGTTCCATTGACGTCTCGTCTGAGTAGCTGATGATGTGTGTGAGTGTGTGTGTATGGATTTCCATATTTGTTTTGTGGCCCACAGTGATTAGAAGTGGCTCAAAGCAGAGCTCAAGTTGCTCAAGTTGCTGTTGTTGCAGCCCAATTAGTATTTTTCGGTTGGTTTTTGTGGAGTTGTCTAAATATTTGAGCTACTTAAGTTTACGTCCGTCCGTCCGTCCGTTCGTCTGTTCGTCCGTTCGTCTGCACTGATACGATCTGATAAGACGTCTAGCTAGCTAGCTTGCTAACTAGCTGGTTCTGCTGTCTATAAACTGGCTGTGTAAGTGGGTCGCATCGTCCAACTTGCTACGAATTTTGTCGTGAAAAGATGTTGGAGAGTTGCATGTTTATGGGCAAAAGCAATAATCCCAAATGCGTTGCGCTTTCACCAGAGACTGCACTTAACTTAAACAAGAAAGAAACTGTCAGTCGGGCATGCCGACCGTGTAATACCCTCTGAGCTTCGTTTCCAATTAGATGAGTTCCAATTGGAGTAGCTGCTGCAAGAACTAAACATGCACACATATTTGTTTGTCTATCTCCCTCGCACAGTGCAATACACGTGGCTATGACTTGCTGGAATGTAGTGATTTTCGTTGTATGACAAACTTTTTTAATTATGGTCCGATTTTGATGAAATTTACAATCGTTTGATATTATTTGTCTGCAAATAAATGCTAAGTTACAAAACTATACGTTAAGAAATAAGTGAGCCAGCGGCATGCAAAGTTACAACGAAATGGTGCTTTTGGTGGCCGAAGGAGGCGTGGCATCCAACAAACTTTGATGGCATTATATTTATACTGCATCTAGTAATCTGCATGCCAAAATTGGAGTCCTTAGGTGTTATAGTTACCGATATATTCGCCAAAAACCTGTATTTTTTACGAGGTGTATCTGGTTTTTTGCTTATTGTGGGCGAATGGGGCGTGGCATCGAAAAAGAAAAAGATTTTTGTATTGACTGACTAAATATGTGATCGATACTGACTAAAGCGGATATTGTAGCTCTTACCATCTCTGAGATCTGTTTGTTCATACGGATAGACAGACAGACAGACAGACAGACATGGCTATATCGACTCGGCTGTTGATGCTGATCAAGAATATATATACTTTATGGGGTCTGCCACGCCTTCTTCTGCCCGTTACATACTTCTGACAAACCCAATATACCCCTCAGAGGGTATAAAAAGAGATGCAGACAGACAGACTCACAGATGCACTTGTGACAAATGCAGATACAAGATACAAATGTGGACAGCTACTTAATGGAAGTAGCCGCAACAAAACCAAAGTGAAAACCAAAAAAATCAAAAACCGAAAATTGAAAACCGAAAACCCAAAAAAAAAAGCAGCAGCAGTTGATATTTTGATGCACTTGCAATCGCATCTTTTTTTCTGACGGCAAAGATGAGTTTCAATTTCAGTTTGAATTTTTGTGTTGTGCACATCACAATGATGATGTTGATGTTGATGATGATGATAATGATGACTGCCGCATTCCAATAGATGCAGGCCCAAAAAAAGTAAAAAAGAAAACCCAAAGATATATATATATATGTATATATATGTATATGGTCTGTGTTCTCGTATAAATCGCTGTTAATGCGGTTGTTGTTCCTGTTCTTGTTGCTGTTGTTTTTGTTGTTGTTTTTGTTGTTTGTTGGTTTTGGAGGTGCTCTGCTCTGCAGGAACCAGTTTGGTTGTCCAATTTTTATGCTTGTATTTGGTTTGAGAATTTACGAGTTTTGGCGAATAAAGCAGCCCGAAGAATTCAATGAACTCGTCTTCACTCAGCGATTGCGACTCTGCTGCTTCTTCTTCTTCTAAGCCAGCAAACAGAGTTTTGGCCAAATACTAAAGACACGAGTACATACAGACACATGTATCTTAAACGTTTACTTGCATTTGCTCTTAGTTATGCAAATGTCCTTCTGTCTGCCTCTAAAACACCCGCTGCCCAAAAGAGAGAGCGAGAGAGCGAGAGAGACGCTAGACAGAAAATTGCTTTCGAATTGGTTTAGACTACGAATTTTTATGCCTACTACCACTAAGAGCAACAACAACAACAAGAACAATATCAACAACAACATTAAGATAGACTCAAATTAAACGCCACACCGAAGCTTTAATACTCTGATTTCTACAAGTCTTAAATACACTAGTAGGCATAAATATTTAGACAACACTTAAAGTTAAATCTACTTAAAATTTAAACTTTCTGCAAAAGAAGTTTGGTATCAATAGATAGGTCACTTCAATTCCGTTTTAATAGTACATAATGCTTCTTAACCCATTGAGTACACGTGAAATATTTTCAATTCTTGCAAAGGTCTAATTTTTGAACTTTTTTCCCCGGCTTAAAAACAAAAAATGTTTGAATGCAAAAAGTTTCTCCAAAAGAATCTATTAGTGAATATTCAAATTCAAAAATCTCTTCGCAAGTATTTTTTATGATTTTTTGAAAATTGATATTTAACCCAATTTTACCTACTTTTGATCAAAATAGTCACTTTTGGCACAATTCAAAAAATCATCTAAAAAAATCATCAAAAATCTTTTGAAATAAGTTGAAATTTTAAGTAGATTTATTTTTAAGTGTTGTCTAAATATTTATGCCTACTAGTGTAGACTTAACATCAATGTACCTACTAGAATTACTCGTAACTTTTACCCACTGTTTCTTGGGCATTGTAGCTCTAATTGGTCTCTTCATAAACCCATCTAGAATCCTGTACACAGTGTTTAGTTTCAACTGTTCTTTAGATTGTATTAAATCTTCCATTTTAACACACTTAACTAACTAACAAAGTAACATAATCTACCGGTCTGATTGGGTTTTTTTTCTTCTGGGTTTTCCCCAATCAATATTTCAACAAATGTTGTGCCTTTAATTTTTTAATTTTTATTTAAATTGAAATTTAAATTTAACATATATTTTTTAAACTTTTAAATTATTTTTATATTGTAACTTTAATATTAAATATATGTCGACTGTTCATTGTCTGACATATAAATAAATAAATAATAAAAATCATTTTGTACAAAAGCAGTTTTAACAGCAAAATTACAAATTCTATGAATTTTATAGAGGCAACTTTATCTATATGATATGGTTGTCTATTATCAAAAGATTCTGTAGGAAGTAATAAGCTATTAAAATTCAAAATATTATCTATATTTCTGGCTAGTAACACTTTAGACAAATAAATTGTAATAGCCCAAATAAGAGAGTAGAAAACCAACAGCTTGCACTGCATGTTGCCAATTGTTGTTGTTGTTGTTGTTGCGGTTGTTGCTGCTGTTGTTGCTGTTGCTACAGCTACAGCTGCAGTCGTGTGTTTATGTTATTTTCATGTATTCTGCAGGTTGCAGCAACATTTGTCTTGTCATTGCAGTTGTAGATCCTTCTTCGCTTGCTCTTTCTTTCCTCTGGCATCTCTCTGTCTGTCTCTCTCTCTCTCTCGCTTCCACTGATATGCCTTGGCAATTAGCTACAGCCGTTGGCCAACATACAACAACAACAAACTTGGCCCATTGGCTCTGTTTTGCCGTCTAGAATTGCAACTCAGTTTTCGTCTCTCTTCACCATTTTTTTTCTTCTTCGCTTTTCTAAGACAATTTTTAATTTGTGTGGCTCACTTTAGTTGGCTCACAAGAGTTATACTATAATTAAAATGCAGTCAGAAACAACAAAAAAAAAAACAATTTATGGCCAAGAGTCCGGCATTTAAGTATTAATTGCCATCATTTGGGGGCCTTTTAAATACCGAGAGAGTTGCCAAAAAAATAAATAATAACATATACCACAATTAGACAGACTAAAACAACTTAGTTCAAGATTATGATTAAGAGCTGAAACTAAGAAAATGCTGTGTTTTTTGGAAAGTTAAACATTGTTTTTAAGCACCAAAGACAATAATAATAATCTTATAAATACATAGCAATTTATATGAAACGATTAGGAATATAATTAATTATAATTTTATAAACAATAAACTTATAAATACATAGCAATTTATTCAGAACGATTAGGTATATAATTCACACTTGAAACGAAGGTCTTATCTATTTCATTTTGAAAATCAGCAAAGTTATCGCTGTTCAAAATTTTAAAATAGTTGGTAACGGTATTAAAACTTTCCTTATCAAGCTTAAAACTCATTTGCGACACTATAAAGCATATATATTCATGATCAGCACAAATTGGACAATCAATTAGCATCATTTTTGAACAAAAAAAAATTTTTAAATTTTTTGAAAAATTTGTCAAGGGGTTGGTATGCAAAATTTGGCAAAAAAAAACATTTTTTGAAAATTTTAAAATGGAAATGCAGAATAGAAAATGCTAAAAAATACAGTTTAAAATGGTATTCCGCTTCAAAATCTGTTCAGTTTTCGCAAAGTTATCGCAGTTCGAAATTTTCGAAAATATGAAAATGTCGCAATTTGAAAAGAAATCATCTTGAACACCTTTTTTAAAAGCTCTACAACTATTTGGGGTAACAAATATTTAGGTTCAAAGCTTTTGCTTGTCTTTTGCACATAATTTAAAGCGTAGCACTTTTGAATCTTCGATACATATATGTATATCGAAAGCACACATGTCGCGATTATAATGCATTCGCTTTGTAGCATGACTGTGAAATCAGAGAAGACGCCACTGTCTACGGTTACTCAAAGTTCTCTCTCACAACCCAGACGACACACAGGTTGAGGTTAACTCTTGCATAAAGAATACACATAGCAATCGGACACTACGTGTCATCTATCCCAACATCCCCTCTGCGCTCCTCTCCCACTCTTTTAACAGCCTCTTTGTTAGCTAACCGTTATCCAAGTGGCTTTTGGCCATTTGCAGTTTCCGTTCATTCAGCTGACATTCTCTCGGTTATCCAGTAGTAGAGCAGTAGAGAAGTACTACCTTACAAACTACTGTTACAGAAACGTGCTCAACATTTTGGTACGACATTAGATTACAGTCAGAGTCGGTCAGAACACTTGTACACTCATATAAGAAATCTGCCCCTCAGATAGATATATATATATATAACATTCTTTCTGATCACATTACAATCGCATCTCAGCGAATTGTCGAAACGTGAACTGACCTACGACTAAGCAAATCTTCTCAATTGTAGAATTGTTTTTTTGAGGAGAACGTGACAACGTGTGAAATGTACATATGTATACCGAAGCATAACTGTAGATAACAGTAGCTATATCTCTGGTCACCTGGTCACACTGTGTGAGCACTCACAGAGTGTGGCCGTAAATCAAACAAAAAGTGGACACAAGTCAAATGATGTAATATGTTGCTGATTAATTTATTGAAATTAACATAAATGGCAACAGCTTTAACTTTTACTTCCATGCCCAGTTTGTTCCATCTTCCCTCTCCCTTCCACCGCCTACTCTTCACTTTTTTTTTTGGTCCACGAACTGTCCGACATAAATAATTAAATATAATTGCCATTGCTGCTTCTTAATGATGCAGACCAACAACAACAAAAAAAAAATGCCAGTCGGGTCGAAAGCCACAGACGGACAAACGGACGGATGGACAGACGGACGGACGAACGGACGGTTCCCGAAACCCCTCTGGGTTGGGCGTTTGAGCGTTTGGGCCTGGCCGAGAAAAGAAACCCGTTTTCAAATGGACATGGAAATTAAACGAATGTTCAGTTTTATTAAATAAATAAAAAAAACAAGACAGCAAAAAGTTCATTCAAAAGAGCTCAACCAACTGTATTGCACTGCGAGACAGACGCTTCTCAAATAATATTTAAATATTAGTTGTAACTTTTTTGTTTATGGTTCGATTTTTATAAAACTTTCAGAATAGCTGGTAAATACTTTTAGCTAAATGTCTTTTAAATTTAAGCTAAATACCTTTAAAAATACATGCTAAAATAAGCAAAGACAAACTGAATACATAAGGAGGAATTTTATGTTTCTAGCATTTATCAGCTCATAGATCCAATGAAACATATAGCAGAATAAAATACACGAACTTGATGCCTTAACCAGCTTATTATATATTATAAAAACAAGACAGCAAAGTTCATTCAAAAGAGCTCAACCAACTGTAATACACTGCGATAGAGACGCTTCTTCACATTCTACATTAGTTGTAACTTCGTTGTTTATGGTTCGATTTTTATGAAACTTTCAGAATAGTTGGTAAATACTTTTAGCTAAACGTCTTTTAAATTTAAGCAATATAGCTTTAAAAATACATGCTAAAATAAGCAAAGAAAAACTGAGTCTTCATATCAAATTTGCTGTTACTAGCATTTAACAGCTCATAGATTTTTTAGAACATTTAGAAGCATAAGCTAAACGAAATTGTTGCCTTAAGCAGCTTATTATACCCTGCCCACTGGGTATCAAAAAATGAATGAATGAGCTTTTCATGTCATCACTCACGTACATACTATAGATACAGTGGAAAGAAGGCGACATAATCAAGTTGGGCGTAGATGGCGGCACTTTTACTTGTTGTTGGCCCTCATTGCGAATATGAATTGGCCGGTACAGGTTTTTAGCAGGTGTCAGATCCCATAGCTTGTCAAACGAGTAAACATTATACAGACCAAAAAAAAAAGATATATACATTTATGCGAGGGGAAGAACGTACCATTCAAGCCATTGGGGAATTTCAAACGGATGTGCGAAGAGAAATAAGAAATGAGTGAGAATAAAGTCAATTACATTAACATAAATTTCAAGTGCAGTCTATTATAAATAATTATATATAATGACATAAGAGAGTTGCTATCAAAAAAAAGGCTAAAGCTATAAATGTTTTTTTTTACAATCTAAGCTTTAATAATGTTTGCAATAACAACTTATGAATTTAAGATCAAGTTTTTTCTAAAGTTGACAATTTTAAAAGAGAATGTTTAGTTTTAGTTTTAGTTTTTTTTTTATGGCGTTTATAAACCGTTCAAAGCAAACTGTTTCTATAGCAGGGTAAATGAACACCTACCTACCTAGTGGGCTATTCCAGTTTTTTTTTTTTTTCAACATTTTAATTAAGCAGATTAATAAAACGCAGCCTAATTAACGGATTATAAATTGACCGAAATCTTACGTTTTAATCTAACTGGAACTAGATACACAAAACCTACACACTATATATATATCTGCATATCTGTCTGTCCGTCTGTCTGTCTGTCTGTCCGTCTGTCTGTCTCCCTTGCGAAAGTGTGCCATCGAACGGTTTTCGAGTTAAGTTCTCTCATGAATTGCCCAGTGATAATTAATAAATTTTGGCCCCGATTCTGGGCCAGTACCACAACAAACAACAATAAAAAACCGGTAGCATACACCGTGTCACAGGGTTGCATTGGGTTCGTGTCGTGGGTGGGTGGCAAAGCCAAAGGCACAACAACAAAAGGCTGAGGAGAGATTTGTAGCGGAAAACAAAAGTCACAGCTGCGACACAGCAAGGCATGAAAATCAAATGAAAATTTATTGATTTTTCCTCTACAAAAACAAAGCCAAGGAAGTGGCCAATAAAAGTAATTTGCAGGCAAAAACAAACACACAAGCATAAAATATAGAAATAGTGAAAGAGAGAGGAGGGAGAGGAGAGGAAAGAATCCCGCCAAGAAGAAAGGCTAAAAACAAACGGGCAAAAACAAATGTGCCCCAAAGTCAATGCACGCCAAAAGCAGCTAGAAGAAGAAGCAGAAGAATTAGCCAAAGTCAGCGCACAAATAACAAATTAAATGAGTGTATAGCAAGCCGACTATTAGATACACTTTACTATGAAACACTTTAAACTAAATTAGCTACTGAGAATTATTGGATTATACGATTTTTCTGAGCAAAATATTGTATAAAACCATAATTCTAATGCACTTAGCACTTTCAGCTGACGGAACAAGAATATACAGTAGCGGTCACAGAAATAGGGATTGAAAAAAGTTTCAATCGGTTTGGATCTGTTTTCGCATTGTCTATTAAGTATTTAGTTTTAAATTTTAAAGGTTAAAATAACGAAGAAGAAACCCAAAACTGTAAAAGAGCTCGATTTAATTTTGGAAAATGTTTGGTACAACGATATAACCATAGAAACAATTCAAAATCCAGTGGATTCACTTCCGAAACGAATAAAGACGGTGATAAAAAACAAAGGACAAATCCAACAAAATATTGAAATTTATTTTTTTAAGGAGAATAATATTCAATTAAAAAAATAATATTTTCAAATAATTTGTAACTCACTTAAAAATAAAAAAATTTGTTTGTGTTCCTTAGTTTTTGAAAAATTATCAATAATTTTAATTTAAGATTTTTTCTAAAAAAAACATCACTGGAATTTAAAATATATATGTTTTGGTTAGCAAATGCATTCATTTAATATGTTTAATACAAATTTTCTTTAAACAATAAACACAATTTTTTAAAAAAATTTGCGAAAAGAACTTTTTTTTTGCCTGTCCGGATTTCTTTGTCCGCTACTGTATACTATTTATATAGCCTGCTTTACAGCGTAACACAGGGCATAACAAAACCTATAATACCCAGAGTAGCGAGCATAACAACAACAACAACAAAGCGTTAAAGCATAAGAACATAGAGAAGAAGAAGAAGCATGTGAGCACGCAAGTATTCAGCTTGTGGGTGCTGTGGGTAGCTAAGGGGGGGAGCTGCGACGACGCCGACGCCGACTGCTGCGAAGGCGACGTTTGCAGCGTGTTGTAAATGTCAGCTCGAGTTAACGGAGCTACGCGAAATACACGCAACAATAATAACAACAACAACAAAACTGAAAACAGCAAACAGAAATGTTTTGTTGTGGAGCGCCAGGGCAGAAGAAGAAGCAGAAGAAACAAACAGAGAGACACAAAAACAACAACAGGCAGCAGACAGCAGACGGCAGCAGCAGGTGCCGCAGTCGCAGCTGCAGTCGCTGCCTTGGCAAGGTTCTATGCCCAACCGTTTCGTTGTCTCCTGTCTGTTTGTCTCTCTCTCTCTTGCTTGTCCTGTCTGTCTGTCCAACATGTTTGTTGTTGTGATTGCTGCTGCTGCTGCCTTGGTCGCGTGGCAGAGACACTTGACGCGTTCAAACTGACTTACCCCGCTCTCTCTCCCACGCTCTCCTGGGTCACGCTCTCTTCGCTGCTGTTGTGACCGTTACAGCAAGTTCGGTTACTTTGCTTTGATTTTGCTGTCAAAACGTTGACTGAGGATTACAGTGGGACAAGGAAAACGATGGACACGTCAGGCAGAGACACACTCACTGTTGTTGTTGTTGTTTGAGGCGTTGAATTTGTATTTGCACGCTTTTTAATACGCTTCGAAGTGGAAATATTCACGCTAATAATTTGTAATTTGTATTGTATGCCTATTATTATTATTATTAATATTATTAATAATATGCATTTATATTTTTTTTCACACTGTTTCACATTTGTTGTAACTGCCAACGCAGTAGAAGCACGTAGAAGAAGAAGCAGACGAAGTAAAACACACAACTAACTGTGTTTTTTTTTTTTTTTTTTGATAATATTTCGATTTTGTTGCTGCTGCTGCTGCTTCTTCTTGTTGAATTTTCACGCGCCCTCACACACACACACGTACTCCACAGCAGCAGTTTTGTCGTCGTGTGTGGAGCAGAATGGAAAAGCGAACAACGACGTTACGACGTTAAAGCACGCGCTCTCCACAAACCAACTGTTTCAACGGCTACGAAACGACTGACTGACTGCAGAAACTCAGCTGGAGTGCTGCTGCTGCTGCTGCTGCTGTCGGAACCGAAACGGTTCGCAGTCGCAGTCGCCGCGCTAACCGGCAAACATCGCAACTTGCTGCTGGTTGGCAACACGACAACGACAACCGACCACGCAATACAACAGCAAACATGTTCGATGTGGGTCGCCCAGATTAATGTACAACAACGCAACTTATCGCTAAAATTTCAGCGGGTATTTGGCAAAAGCAATGAAATTTATGTATGCATGACTAATGCACCCGCATTTAATGGATTTTGGAATGAAATAAATTCTTTTAAAAAATGTCAAAAAAACGTTGGGTAAATGCTGGATTTTATACATATGGATTTTATACATACGTTTTGAAATAAATGCAAGTTTTATCAGCAATTTACATAGCGTAACACGCACACTTAGCGTTATCTTCAGGAAATGCCTAGCAAAAAAGAAACCTTTCTTATCACTACTACCATTATATAGACAATGTCAGTTTTTACTAAAATATAAAACACAATTTACAATTAAGCAAGCTATGCGCGTTGTATAGATAAATAATAAATATGTAAAAATGCTTTGAAATTAAATTTACAACTAAAGATAAAATACATTAAAGACAGCTATTTGTTTTGAGTAGATAAGCTAATAAAGTCTCTTAAAAAAATAATTGGCTATTTATGGCTATTGATAAATAATATTTATTACCAACAGCAACATGAAGAATAAATGCTTTTAAGTGAAAAATTACAAATAAAGTTAAAATGTATTAAAAAGCTAATTGCTTTTTGGGGCTTTGCTGCCAACCTGTTGGCTCAGCAACCTGTTCAAACCGTGTTCGCAGCATTTGCGCATCTCTGTTGCAACATGTGTGTAGCCGGCATTTGTGACGCTTCGAACATGTTTGAACTGAAGCACTTGACGCTCGCAATGCACGTGGCTCAGTTGCATTTGTTGTTGTTGTTGTTGGAGCTGGTGCTGTGGGTTCGTGTCAAAAGTTGAATGATACGAAATAAGGATATTTATTTTAACGGTACACTTATTTGCATAATTTATCAATAATAAACATGTTTTCGCACAAAGACAACAACAGCTGTGTTTGTTTTACGGTTTTTTATTTTTAAACTCTCTTTTTTTGGGGTCGCAAACCGCAAACTGAAAACAAAAGCAATTTAAATTCTATAAATTCTATAACATTTAATTTGATGACGATTTTGGGTTTAATTTGGATTGTAAAACATGTGCACAACTGTTTTTTTATATTTGCATTTATCAAAAACCATAAACAATTGAAGTGACCAACAAGTTGAACTAGTTTCCAATTTCAATGCCAAATTCCAAATTGGAAATTGCAGAAAAAGTTTAGAAAACAGAAACAGTTAGAAAAGTAATAAGATAAATACACATTTTAATAGAGAAAAGTTAAGAGTAATTTATAGATTTTATATTATATATTTAATGAGTAAAATAATAAAATAAATTAATTAAAGTATATTTTCAGCATTTTTTATAAAAGCCATAAGATAAATAAATTTAAGAAAAAACACTTTTATAGAAAAAATTTAAGAGTAATTTATAGATTTGATTTTTAATGAATAACATAATAAAATATATGCATTAAAATCTATTTTCCGCATTTTTATCAATTTATTTCTTTACTTTTAACTTATAAACTAATTTTTCACATAATTTTAACTTTAAGCAAATAAAAATTTCAGAATTTTAGTTTCTAGTTCTATATAGTTTTTTGCTAAACCAATTTTCTGTCTATTTAAAATTCCAAATCGAAATTCTTGATAAACTAACTTAAACCAGATTTTATATATAATTAATAAAATAATAAAATAAATGCATTAAAATTTATTTTTCGCATTTTTATCAATTTATTTCATTACTTTTAATTAATAAACTAATTTTTCACATTATTTTAACTTTAAGCAAAAGAAAATATCTGAATTTTAGTTTCTAATACTATATAGTTTTTTGCTAAACTAATTTTCTGTCTATTTAGAGTTCCAAATCAAAATACTTGATAAACTAACTTAAACCAGATTTTATATATAATTAATAAAATAATTAAATAAATGCTTCAAAATTTATTTTCCGCATTTTAATTAATTTATTTCATTACTTTTAACTAATAAACAAATTTTTCACATAATTTTAACTTTAAGCAAATGAAAATTTCTGAATTTTAGCTTCTAATATTATATAGTTTTTTGCTAAACAAATTTTCTGTCTATTTAAAGTTCCAAAATCGAAATTCTTGTTAAACTAACTTAAACAAGATTCTAAAAATATTTCCCTCAATATTTCCCAATAGACTTCTTCTATTTTGTTAACTCTGATTCAGCTCAGTTGAAGTGTTAAGCTTGTGCTTCTTTTGGCCCACATTATTGGCCATTATCTTTAAGTGCTACCGGCTTTTATTCTGACCTGGCTCTGTGAATACTTTTAGCCATAATTTCACAAATCGATTTTGGCACTTTGAATTTTGCTGCTGTTGAGACCGACGAATTATCCACAAGAATTGACAATTTCAACGCCATGAAAACTGCATTTCGATTGCTCCAATTTCCGACACTTTTTCCATTCCACACGATGTCTCTCTCTCCCCTCTCTCTCTCTCTCTTGTGCTGTTTACGGCAGTTGCACTTTTCATTTGTTTGCATTTTCATTGAAAAGACAACGAGGCCAGGAGTCGGCAGCAGCAGAAGAAGAAGAACGAGTCTCCAACTGCAATCAACTTTTCTTCTGCTTTTGTTAGACTATGCACAGTGTGGTATATTAGGTTCGTCAGCGACGATTTGTATGCTTGATCAGCCTCCGCTTGTAAAGCTGAAACTTCAAAAACTGTAATAGCTAGCGGATTGTTTGGGAAAGGCACAACTATATACAGTGGCTCACAGCTTATTTCGTGCAGAGGTTTAGAAAATTTTAAAAACTGAACAACTTCTAAACTATAGCAGATATCAGCAAAATTTAAACGCAGTTTATTTCAATATTTAGTAGACAAATTTTATTCAACTTAAATTTTTTAAAAATATTGTTAACAACACCACCAATGGAAATAATGCAAGTAATACTCAAATTTTTATGTCACAGCTTATTTCGTGCAAAAAATTTAAGTGGCTTTAAATCTTGGATTAAGCGCTTTTTTTACGACAATTTTTGTAGCTGCATTTCATTACTTCTCTAAAACTACTGCATAGTCTCTTCTAGTCGCTTTACAACACTGTATACACATTTCTACTGCTGTCTTTTTTTTGAACACAACAACAAAGTTTTCTAGACAAAAAAACAAACTCAAAACTCAAACTTGGCTCAAAACGAGTTCAGCTTTGCGTAGTTTTTTTGTCTTTGCCACATTGATAAACTTGTATTCAAAATAGTTGCAACTCTGATATCTGATATCGAATAGCGAGTTGCTTTTGTCCAACACACTCTTTGGCTTCTCACTCCACCAACTGAGCAGAATGTGAAGATGTTTTGTTTTATATAAAGCATAATGCTTCGATTCCCAGTTTACTGCTGCAAATCCTTTTTGGCTTCTCAAAAGTTTCGATGAGCTTCATTAGTTTCGAACAAACAGAACTGTTTATTCAACTGAAGCTGAGGCCAAAACTTCAGTGTTGCAGAGTGCGCAAAAATTCAGAAAGTTATTTCTAAAACAAATATGAATAACAGTTTTTCGGAGATGCTGTTTTTTTTGCAACCAAAAGTTAGATTTAAAGCCAGTAAGGCGTTAAAAGCTAGTTAAAGGCGCTTTTAGTGCCGTTACCAGCTTTTCATAAGCTGTGATCTTCCATATCTCCAAAAATGCTCCGATTTTCGAACGGAATATTATATTAAATATTAAAATATTAAATAATATTAAACTGTACTTCGTTCCGTTAACAATACTACATTTTCGGTTTAATTTTTTTGAAAATTTATTTTTTTTTCAAATTTTTCATACCCACCACTTGACATTTTTTCTTAAAAATTTTTTGAAATTTTTTTCTTTTTTAAGACTTAATCGATTAGGCAGTTTGTGCTGATCATGAATATATATACTTTATAGGGTCGGAAATGTGTTTTTAGCTTGATAGAGCAAGTTACAAGCCTGTTAACCCTTATTCCAAAACTTTATTCTTTATAATTAATCGAAAACGATATGCAAGCGATGAGCAATCGATAACCGATAACTATAAACGATTTCTTCGATACAAACTAGCGTTAATTTACAGTCAAAGCTAACTAAACAGTTGCTTAGCTAAGTTAAATAGTTTTTAAGTACAGTCGATAACGAAAGTTAGATGGTATTGGATAAGAAATCGATAACCGATAACTATGAGCGATATTTTCGATACGAACTAGCGTTAAAACTAACTAAACAGTTGTTTAGCTACGTTAAATAGTTTTTAAGTATAATCGATAACGATAGTTCGATGGTATTGAATAAGAAATCAATAACCGATAACTATAAACGATATTTTCGATACTAACTAGCGTTAAAGCTAACTAAACTGTTGCTTAGCTACGTTAAATAGTTCTTAAGCATAATCGATAACGATAGCATTGGATAAGAAATCGATAACCGATAACTATAAACGATTTTTTCGATACAAACTAGCGTTAATTTAAAGACAAAGCTAACTAAACAGTTGCTTAGCTAAGTTAAATAGTTTTTAAGTACAATCGATAACGATAGTTCGATGGTATTGGATAAGAAATCGATAACCGATAACTTTAAACGATTCTTTCGATAACTAAACAGTTGTTTAGCTAAGTTCAATAGTTTTTAAGTATAATCGATAAGGATAGTTCGATGGTATTGGATAAGAAATCGATAACCGATAACTATAAGCGATTTTTTAGGTAACTAAACAGTTGCTTAGCTACGTTAAATAGTTTTTAAGAATAATCGATAACGATAGTTCGATGTATTGATACCCCCACACACACAAACACTTGCATACCTCAGCTCTGTGGCTGTTGCTGCTGCTGTCGATTTGCTGCACTTTGGTGCTACCAATTTGCTGGCCAATTGAAAATTCAATGCACGCCTCGGACGAAAAACTCATTTGCAACACTTCACGCAATGCTGGCGATTTCGATTTAGCCAAGATCAAGGGCGATAAAGCGATTGTTTTTGTTGTTGTTGCCAGTTGCAAGTTACAGTGCTGAATCGTGTTGCGTTGCGTGCCGCATTGCAGCAAAACTATAAATAGCAGCAACAACAGCAACAACAACAACAACAACAACATTAACTTGGCCTTATCCCAGCTGCCTGATCTTTACGCAGCGAACAACAGCAACAACAAACAACAGCAACAACATTCCTTTCGACATTTAATTAACGATCGCGATTGCAATCAATGCAACGCGTCTTTTGAGTACGCCCCCGTTTCAGTGTGCCCCCTGCATGCCCCGCTTGCCACCGAACCAAATCCGACAAACCGGCAAACTGGCAACTCTCTCTCAGCTGAGACTTGTGAGACTTGTGAATGAGTTCGCCGCATTTGGTGGCCTGTTAGCCTGTTAGCCTGTTAGCCACTAAAGCTGACAAATACTGTAATTAATTTTAATTGCAGCGATTGGCGCCCGCTTTCCGTCTCATTAAAGATGCCTCTGGGGCGTCGAGACTCGGCTGCTGCTTCATGGCCAACTGCAGCTGATAAGCAGGCAAAGGCGAAGGCAAGTGCAAAGTGACACCAGACAGTCAAATACCCAGTGGCTGTCAGAGCTGTAAAAAAAAGCATTCGAATATACACTAGTAGGCATATACATATATTTACACAACACTTAAAGTTAAATCTACTTAAAATTTGCAACTTACTTCAAAAGATTTTTGATGATTTTTTTTATGTTTTTTTAGGTGATTTTTTGAAATGTGCCAAAAGTGACTATTTTGATGAAAAGTAGGTTAAAATGGATTAAATATCAATTTTCAAAAAATCATAAAAAATACTTGCAGAGAGATTTTAAAAAAATTTTTTTTCATTACTAATAAATTCTTTTGGAGAATCTTTTTGCATTCAAACATTTTTTGATTTTGTCCGGGGGAAAAAGTTTAAAAATTAGACCTTTACAAGAATTGAAAATATTTCACGAGTACTCAATGGGTTAAGAAGCATTATGTATAATTAAAACGAAATTAAAGTGACCTATCTATGGATACCAAACTTCTTTTGCAGTAAGTTTAAATTTTAAGTAGATTTCACTTCAAGTGTTGTCCAAATATTTATGCCTACAAGTGTATATTTTATATTCGAATGCTTTTTTTAACAGCTCTGATTAAAATGGCCGCCAAACCCACCGGAACATCCTCCACAGATTATTGGGATCAAATCAAATCCAGTAGAGCTATTGGAAAGTCCCAAAGGGGTGGGAAAGTAAAAAAACAAATTTAGTTCATAAGTGTGTATTAAAATCAGAGCTGTTAAAAAAAGCATTCGAATATATATTTTATATATATTTTTATATATATGTATAAAATATATTTTATTTATATTTATTTTATTATATATTTTATATTCGAATGCTTATTTTAACAGCTCTGGAAACAGCACAGCAAATTGTTGCAACTAAATCAAAGCTGCGATACAACTAATCAACTGATAACACCCTTTTGCACTGGGTATGCGCTGTCTATCATATGCAGCTGCTGCTGCCACACAGCAACTGCAGCAAGCAGAACAGATAAGAAGTAGGCGGAGGGCAGAGTGTACTGAAGTGGATTGGGACAATAACAACAACAGCGAACTTATTGCTACGTGTTTTTGCACCTAATTGCTAAGGCACGCCATGCCCCCACAATGTTGCACGTGTTGCAAGAATGGGCACGATTGCTTACAGTGCTTAATGCAACATAGCGTCAATGAAGTGTTGCGAAAGCAATAAAATGTGTCATAACAACAACAAAAACAAGCGAGTAAAAACTACAACAACAAACAGAAGAGAAGAAAATGGGGAAGAAATGGGAAGAAATGGGAAGAAAAGGGAAGAAAAGGGAAGCAAAGGGTAGAAAGTAGAAAGTAGAAAGCATTGGAGCAACATTTTAGACATTTGTGTAAGTGCAATAATAATATAGAAATACTTTTAATGTTCAGTTCAATGAACGTGCACAAATCCAATTAGATTTGTAGCACCCGCACACCCGCACCCGCACACCCGCACCCGCATATACCCGTATACCCCGTATACCACGTATACGTATTCATCGCCCGACACAAAACGCACATGCAAAAATCGTAGCATACTTTTGAGCGCCTGCAAATTTGTGCTACTCAATTTGCCAGCATTTAAATGCTTGTGGCTTAAGCTGTCAGTGTGTGGTGTGTGTGTGTGTGAATTTAACTTGGCAATTACTGTAGCATACTCGAGCACCGTTATAACCGCAATGTACTCTCATATTGATTGTAACAATTACATTCCTTGTGCAACTCAAACAAACACTCAACCAAAATCTACTCCAACTAAAACAGCATTCAATTGTCTTTAATGTGTCAGCTTAAGAAATATGGCTTTAATTTATTAAATAAATAATAAAGTACTTAAAAGGAGATACAAAACTGAAACTAAAACTCAAATAATCAAAGCTAAATATTAGTTATTACACTAAAATTTAACTTGCTATTTATAACTTCAAGCTATTTTTATACCCTCTGAGAGGTATATTGGGTTTGTGAAAAGTATGTAACAGGCAGAAGGAGGCGTGGCAGACCCCATAAAGTATATTTATTCTTGATCAGCATCAACAGCCGAGTCGATAAAGCCATGTCCGTCTGTCTGTCCGTCTGTGCGTCTGTCCGTCTGTCCGTATGAACAAACAGATCTCAGAGATGGTAAGAGCTGCAATATCCGTTCTATTCAGTATCGATCACATATTTAGTCAGTCAATACAAAAATCTTTTTTTTTTCGATGCCACGCCCCATTCGCCCACCATAAGCAAAAAACCAGACATACCTCGAAAAAAATACAGGTTTTTGGCGAATAACTCGGTAACTATGCCACCTAGGGTCACCAATTTTGGCATGCAGGTTGCTAGATGCAATATATAGATAATGCCATCAACATTTTTTGGATGCCACGCCTCCTTTGCCCACCAAAAGTTCTATTGAGTAGTAACTTTGCAAGCGGCTGGCTCACCTATTTCTCAACGTATAGTTTTGTAACTTAGGTTTGTTTAGATATACTGGGAGACAAATAATATCAAACGATTGTGAAAGTTTTATTAAAATCGGACTGTAATTAAAAAAGTTTCTCAAACTACGAAAATCGTTACTTTCAAGCAAGGCATAGCCACGTGCATTGCACTGTGCGAGCGAGATAGACATACAAATACTATGTGTGCATGTTAAGTTCTTGCAGCAGCTACTCCAAATTGAACTCATATAATTGGAAACGAAGCTCAGAGGGTATTACACGGTCGGCATGCCCGACTAAAAATTTTCTTTTTTGTCTTTAATGTGTCAGCTTAAGAAATAGGGCTTTAAATTTTAAATAAATAATAAAGTAGTTAAAAGGTGTGTGTCTTAAACTCAAACAATCAAACTAAATATTAGTTATTACACTAAAATTTAACTTGCTATTTATAGTTTCAAGCGATTTGTTAAAGTGTAAAATTTGAAGTGCATTAAAATTGCAATTAAAACAGTTTGTTAAAGTGTTAAATATTACTTTAAATTGCATTATGCATTTGTTGTGTTACTCTCTTTTCAGTTATTGTCAAGTTTTTTGCTGCTGCTGTGGATCATGTGGATAACGGTTAAGCTATTGATGCTTTTGGCCATTGGCAACAACTGGTCGATGGGCCAAGTGGTGGTGTCCTGTGCTGGGGGAGTGGAAACCTATATGAATTGTCATCACTACTGTTGGCGCAACTGTGCCGAACTGGGCGTAAGTTGCCGGTATCAGTGTAATAACGGTTGTGGCTGTGGCGTGGCATTGGTGGCACGAAACAATGGTGGCTGCCACCAAGTGAAACAGTGTGTGTTTGAGGAAACCGAAACGGAAGAGATAGAGTATCAGGAACAGGATCAGGAACAGGATCAGAACATTGGCAAGAGAGGATTTCTTGATTTGTTTAGTCAGAACTTAATGTATTGGCCAAAAATCCGATTTTAAAATCACAAACGCGACATATTAATTCAATAATTTTCAACTTAGGGAAAAAATAATACTGAAATACATTAAATTAACAATTTCCAATTTTGTTTTAATGGTTTTTCATATTAATTTTGCAAAATATGTTTAAATACCTTTATTTCAATATTAAACAATATTATTTTAAGCATTTTTTAATGTTGATTTTAAAGCTAAAATGAAACGTTATTAAATCTATATTGCACAACATAAATCAATAACGTGGATTTTTAATTAAATATTGCTCGTTCTTAATCCAATAACGTTTTCATTTAATATTAATAATTTTTATTTTGAATTCTATATTGTTTCTCTTTTAAATCAGCTTCACCTACTTTTAAGTCAATAATGCGTTCATATTGATTCAATTTGGAAACATCTTAAATCGATAAGAATTTAATATTGTTTTTAAAATGATTCCATATAAATATGGTGAATATTGTGCAACATTAAATTAAGGTTGTTCTATATTGAAACAAAAATTTTCAACTTTACTAGACTATCGTTAATGTTTCTAATTGAATCAATGTGGTTTTTATTGATTTTAGGTTGATTTTTTCTCTGGGCGTAGAAAATATATGATTTTAAACTCATTTGAGCTAAAGATGAGTAATTTAAAGATACGATTGTATTTATTGGACTACTTACGACTACATTTATATCTGAGTTGTGCTTTATTTTGATTTATCAATCGATTCGATTGACTGCATTTCCAATTAAGCGATTTAATTATGCGGCACAAAGCTTTATAGTAAAAGTGTGTTGTAAATGCCATGTGTTTTAATTAGTTCAAAAGGAAATAAAGGAAAAATGGATAAACTGCTGAGTATTAAGCAAATAATGTTAAATGAAATTAAAGCCATAAATGACAATATTATCAATATGCTGTCATTATAAATAAATAACGGCCAAAACATGAGCGAGCTAAGAGAAAGAACACGCATTAAGCCAAAATACCGCTGCTGCCGCAAAATTGTGGCTGCTTTTTAGCGGGAAAGTTTTTGGCGTTGCGAAAAAGTTGCCAGATTTTGTTTTTTCCACCCCAAAAAAAGATGAAAAAGGTAGCAAACTTTTGCAGACAATTAAGAAACCATAAACACGTGCTGCCAAGGACAACGGAAGCGGAAAGGATATATAGAGAAAGCACACAGACAAACACACACCTCTACACCCATACACACCCGTACATCCTTGCACTCGCAAATGGCAGCCAAAAGTTACGGGGGAAAAAAAAACAGTAAATAAGTCGCAACCGTTGGTACTAAAAGGCAAAAGTCAGAAGGATGTGCCACTGCCAGGACACGTAGCTGGCGCAGAGACACGAAAGGATTTGCATATGAGCTCAGCGAGACCCTGTAAGGCAGGTGAACACAGGGTATATTAAGTTAACAGTTAACAGTAACAAACACAAACTTAAAAGGCGCCATTTGCCAGGTCCGCGCGTCCGTCTGTCCGTATGAACGAACAGAACTTACAATAGATTCAGAATGTACATTAGATAAACAGTGAATGAGCACAGGGTATATTAAGTTAACAGTTAACAGTACAAACTCAAACGTCCCTTGTCCGTCCGTCCGTCTGTCCGTATGAACGAAGAGATCCTAGAACAGTTTCAAAATGTACAATAGACTGAATGAGCACAGGGTATGTTCAGTTAGCTGTTAACAGTTACAAACACAAACTTGTCTTGTCCGTCCGTCCGTCTGTCCGTATGAACGAAGAGATCCTAGAACAAAATCAGAATGTACAATAGACAAACAATGAATGAGCACAGGGTATATTAAGTTAACAGTTAACACTGACAAACACAAACTTAAAAGGCGTCATTTGCCAGGTCCGCGTGTCCGTCTGTCCGTATGAGCAAACAGATCTTAAAACAGATTCAGAATGTACAATAGACAAACAAACAATGAGCACAGGGTATATTAGGGTTAGCAGTTAACAGTAAAAAAAACACAAAATTAAAATGCGCCATTTACCAGGTCCGCGCGTCCGTCTGTCCGTATGAACAAACCGATCTTAGAACAGTTTCAAAATGTACAATATACAAGCAATGAATGAGCACAGGGTATATTAAGTTAGCAGTTAATAGTAAAAAACACAAACTTACCCTGTTCGTCCGTCCGTCTGTCCGTATGAACGAAGAGACCCTAGAACAGTTTCAAAATGTACAATAGACAAACAATGAATGAGCACAGGGTATGTTAAGTTAGCAGTTAACAGAAACAAACACAAGCCTGCGTTGTCCGTCCGTCCATCTGTCCGTATGAACGAAAAGATCCTATAAAAGATTCAGAATGTACATTAGACAAACGTAGAATGAGAAGAAAACCAGCTAAAGCATATCTAAAGACAATGCACTTGAAATACTGGGTCTCTTAAAGTCTAGTTTACCTAATCATTACTGTTATTGTTGTTATTCTGTAGCCAGGATATATATGAGCAGGCAATGACATGACTTGGCAGCAATTTCTATTTGTGCAAGAACCAAATGGATTGTGACAAATGGGTCTGATCCCAGCCAGACATAGAGTGGCAGCGAGTAAGATAGATAGACAGAGAGAGAGAGAGAGAGAGAGAGAGAGAGTGAGAGAGGGAGAGAGAGGGTGTATATAGTGGAAAGAGACAAGTGTTTTGCGGTAAGTGTTGGCAAAGGTGCGAAAGGTATTCGCACAATACCACGACCGGTGCAATCGGAAAGCATCTGCAGCTGGTGGCTATGACACGAATTTATGGCTTCGACTTGGATTTCCTTTTTATTGAATTTCTGCAAGAAGTTTACGATTTGCAAATACTAACAAACACATAAAAAAATATAGAGTACATGTCTCCCGAAAATAGGAACAGGAATCCAACAGCCAAACAGACAGCACTGCCAAACCGACAAAAGTAAATTTTTAGACACGTTCTTTTGCAGTTCAACTGCAAAATGCACATAAAAAAATATAGGAAATAATTCTAGTAGGAAATTGTTGAGTTATTGAATAACTAAAGGTGTTGTAACTATGTTTAAACTTGCATTGATTATCTTGAAAAATCTTTAAATATATTTTAGAGAAAAAATAAAGATTCCATCTAACAAATTTATAAAGAAGAGAGATCAAAATTTTGTTTTTTGCATTCAACTACAAATTGAATTGGTATTCAAGTATCTGAATAGTTAGAAAACTAATTTATAATTTTATAAAAGAATATTTTAATAAATTTATAAAGAATGGTAGAGCAATATTCACTCAGTTGATGATTAAGAAGTAAAATATTATATTTGAATTTAGTTGAATTAATGTATAAAAATATATAAAATACTCAGCTCAAAGGAGAATTTTTAAATGAATATAAATACATTTGAATTAATTTACATTATAACATTCAACTACAAATTCAATTGGTATTCGAGTATCTGAGTAAATAGCAAAACTAGTTAATAATTTTATCAAAAGATTATTTTAATAAATTTATAAAGAATGATAGAGCAATATCCACAGAGTTGTTGTTAAAAAAGTAATATATTATTTTTGAATTTAGTTGAATTTATGCATGAAAATGTCAAAACTCAGCTCAAAGTAGAATTTTAAAATGAATATTAACTATATTTGTAATAAAATTATAATTTAAATTTAAAACTGGAAGCAAGAGAACACATTCTAGAACATATATAAAACACATTTCTTTAATTAAATTTAAAATAGATTAATTTTAGAGAATGGTAGAGCAATATTCACTCAGTTGTTGATCAAAAATTAATATATTTTAATTTTAATTTAGTTGAATTTATGTATGAAAATGTATAAAATACTAAGCTCAAAGAAGAATTTTAAAATGAATATTGAATATATTTGTAATTAAATTACAATTTAAATTTGAAACTTGAAGGAAGAGTACACATTCTAGCATATATAAAACACAGTACTTTAATTAAATTTTAAATAGATTTCACAAGTTTGTTAAATGTGTTTAATTTAGGTCAAATTATGTGCTTAATTTTGTGTTATTTCAATCTGTTTAAAGGCAATTGCTATACACACTCACAGAGAGCTATGCAGCTGTTGTCCTTGCTTTACCATCACAATCATAATTAGTATCCTGATTAGACATGTGTATGATGCATGTGTGTTGTGGACACAACACACACACACACACACACAGGTATGCTTTGTTGTTAGCCATGTGATATATTGGCTAAGGCAATCTACCAGCTTGTAGGCTCCAAAAGGACATCACATGAATTATTCGAAGCAATTTCATAGGTGCCACTTGCTGATGTCATTTGTCCGTTATCCTCAACGTAAAAGGACTTCATTAAACTGTAAAAATAGAATTAGAGTGTCCTGGCAGGCAATACGAGTTGGGGGGAAAATCCTAATTACAGCTTAGACCTCAATTAAAGCGCACTCGGTACGGGACGGCAACGGATTGCAAAGTGATTGGAGGAAAAACATTTTCACTTGGCCGGAAAACACACAACAACAACAGCAACAACAACAACAACAGCAGCAGCAGTAAGCAATAACTAGACGTATACGTAACGTATACGTAATACGTTTAGCAGCAAAGCGGCAACAAAACAGCAAAACTGTAATAATAATGATGATGATGGCCATAAAACACCTTGGCTAATGTGCGCAAATTGTTTGCAGTGCAACGGATGAGCGAAAAAAAAGCAGAAGAAAAACAACAGCAAATTTGGGAAACCACAAGAGTAATTTTGGCACTTGAAATGCTTCATTATTAGTCAAAAAATTTATAAAGAAAGTTGTTAAAATCAGGGACCGTAATCATTATGAGTTATATTTAAAAATCATAAAATAATGATTAAATTTAATTTTTTACCGATTTTCTTCAAAAATAATCATTATTTTTAAGTAATTCATGAAAAACTTACCCATAATGATTATATTTGATTAAAAAAATAAAAATCAGAAAATAATGATTAAAAATTATTTTTATTTTTTAAATAAAAATCAAAAATAGTGATTAAAAATAATTTTTATTTTTTTCGCTCAAAATGCAAGTCGTTGTCGAACTATTGCTCAAAAATAATGATTATTTTTAAAAAATTCGATAAAAATCAGAAATTTAAAAATCATTTCAGAAATGCATAGATTATGTAATAATAATAACTTTGGTATACTAGATATATTTCTAGGGTATTTGCAAGTGAATGATTTATTTATTTAAAAATAAAAAAATAATCATTATTTACGGTCCCTGGTAAAAATAGTTAAAGCTTTAGCAAACTGCATTATTTCGCTGCAAAGAAACTGAAGAATACCGAATTTGCGATTCGGTTAAGAATTAGTGCCTTTAAGCAACAATAAGTTAAGCCGAAACGACCCTGTAGTTGGCAGCTGTTAATGGGGTTAGTGAGAAGGGGAGGAAGAACAGAATGGCAGCAGAATTGCAGCAGCAGTAGCAGCTACAGGCAGTCAGGACAGACAGACAGTAAGACAGAGAGACAGCACATGACGCTAATGGAACCAACAAGCTGCCTGCTGCATGGGTTCAAGCTGCATGCATAGCTCCACAGCTGAGCTGCCAGAGCTACCCAGCTATATAGAGCTATATATACCCAGCTATCCAAATACCCCACAACCTACCAGGGCTGTCGTAATAAATTTGCTGTGCCAAAGTGATAATGAAAGTGTTTCCTTCCGTTTTGGGGCCAAACTCGATGCCAAGGCGCAAGAGTAACACACACAGCTTCAGTTGAGGGAGGTGGAGAGCTGGTGGCGGGGGGGGGAAAACAGATAGAGAGAGCGTGGGTCAAAAAGGAAGAGGGGGGGAGGAAAGAAAAACACAGGAGCAGAGCACAATTTATCAACGTTCGGGGAAATGCTCTTACTTTTCTGTTGTTGTTGTTTCAGTTCGCCGAAACTTAAAAATAAACTAATTGAAAGCCGAAAATGAAAGACTTCAATTAAGCGTGTGCTTAAATTTTAGAGCTAACTACACTAGCAACGACTAGCAGATACCCTGTGATAGAAGAACAGCTATAAAAAGGAACGGGAGTTATGTATAAATAGCAGGGACCGTAATCATTATGAGTTATATTTTAAAAATCATTAAATAATGATTAAATTGACACCATATCCGTGACCAAATTATGTTAAAATTAATTAATTTTTTTAAGAATTAATTAAAAAAAATTAATTCTCGTGGGGGGTTTGGGGGTGCTAGAAAGACAAGAATATGCAGTCAAATTGGTGAAAAGTCTTTTACAGAAGCCGTATGCTTCTGTTGAGTTTTATTTTACAGCGAAAAAAATAAAAATCATTTTTTAATCATTATTAAAAAATTTAATTAATTTATTTTTTTTGATCAAATATGAGTCATTTATGGTTAAGTTCTTTAGAAATTACTCAAAAATAATGATTATTTTTTAAAAATTCGATAAAAATCAGAAATTTAAAAATCATTTCAGAAATGCATAGATTATGCAATAATAATAATTTTGGTATACTAGATATATTTCTAGGTTCGTTGCAAGTGAATGATTTTTTTATTTAAAAATAAAAAAATAATCATTATTTACGGTCCCTGATAAATAGTTTTTAAGGGATTGCCATGTTTGTGCCACCTATCAATGTGCCTATCTGTTCGTTTCCTATGATATAGTATTATATAGTAATATATATGTATGTTACTCCCTTTCTCATAAATTGCATATACCTTTATAACCTAAAGCTTGTGAAAAACGAAATTGTCGTCTAGCGTCGCATCGCTCGTTAACTGGCGGCAACGTGGCGTATGCGCAACGCGGCATACTATTCGTTGCTGTACGCCACAGTGGTACGGAGGCAGCTGCCAACTGCCCTCTAAAAACGGCCAGCAGCTAACAGCCAACAGAGCTAAGAGCCATCAATTGCCACCCACCCACCTTGCCACCTTGCCACCATATACGTTGCACATCGTCGCCTTCTGCTTTTGGATTTTGGATTTGGTGAAGGTTTTTTGTTGTACGCTTTGGCTTGTTTATTGTTTTCCCGCTCAGCCAGAAATTCAATTTCAATTTCGGAAGCAAACTGAAACACAAACACACGGCCAAACAAATGAATGAGTGGGCGAAAGAATGAATGAACGAATAAACGAATGAAAATGCACCAATTGCATTCCGTGTAAATCTTGCCAAGCGTTCCGGCGATTTATGCCGCGGGAAAAACTGCACTTTTCCCTTTGCTTTCCCACTCGACATCATTCGACACTCGACAGTCGCTTAATTGTGCGCTTAAACTAAACGCTGGTCAGTTCCACACAGTGGAAACAGCAAACAATTAAAGTTTTCCAAGCTTCCCAATTCTACACTGAACCAAAAATTCCATTTTAAAATCACAAACGCAACATATTAATTCAATAATTTTCAACTTAGGGAAAAAATAATATTGAAATACATTAAATTAACAATTTCCAATTTTGATTTAATGATTTTTCATATTAGTTTTGTAAAATATGTTTAAATAACTTTATTTCAATATTAAACAATATTATTTTAAGCATTTTTTTATGTTGATTTTAAAGCTAAAATAAAACGTTATTAAATCTAAATTGCACAACACTAAATCAATAACGTGGGTTTTTAATTTAATATTGCTCGTTCTTAATCCAATAACGTGTTCATTTAATATTAATAATTTTTATTTTAAATTCTATATTGTTTCTCTTTTAAATCAGCTACACCTACTTTTAAGTCAATTATGCGTTCATATGGATTCAATTTGGAAACATCTTAATTTGATAAGAATTCAATATTGTTTTTAAAATGTTTCCATATAAATATGGTAATTATAGTGCAACATTAAATTAAGGTTGTTCTATATTGAAACAAAAATTTTCAACTTTACTAGACTATTGTTAATGTTTCTTATTGAATCAATGTGATTTTTATTGATTTTAGGTTGATTTTTCTCTGGGTGTACTTGACACTGCTCCATTCTCTTCTGTCTGTAGAGCAAGAAATGTGGTAAGTGTTCCAGCTACAACTGCTGCTTGCCCCCGTGTTGGACTGATAACTAAACGGGAGGGCAGTTGGGAAAATGGAAAATGGGGGGTGTAACATTACATGCTCTGTAGTTTTCTTTCTGCTTCTTCTGCTGCTTCTTCTGCTGCCTCTTTTGGGGGCATGCAGCATTGCTTTTGCCCAGTTAGTTTGAAGTTTTTGCTCTCTTCTATTGTGTTTTTTTGCGCGTTTCGCAATTTTCTTTTGCTGCTGCTGCTTGTTTGCGTGACATTTTTTGGCCAAAACTCTCTTCATAAAAGTGGCAAGGAGGCAAGCACTGGGGGCAAGTAGTGAGGCAGTGTGGCACGACAAACAACTACCGAGTATGACAAAAGATTGCAGTGCCAAAAGTTTGGCGCTACGTTAATTAATTTTGCATGAACTGAAAGCTTCAACTTCATGGCAAGTGGTTTTCCACTCCCCACTCCCCAATGGAGAAAAACTAAAGAAAAACAATTGGCAAAACAAAAGGAAACTCTCACGTTACGCTGCATTTGTTCAGTGCGTCTTTAGCGAAAGTGCAGCAAGTGGAAACTCAGGAAAAAAGAGAGCGGAGCAGCCACGAAATGTACATGATGATAATAAAGCAACATGGATGTCATCAAATCAAATGAACTGGCAAATTATGTTAGCATATACGATATATAAGCAGATAGTTCAGTTACATTTAACAAATGTTTGTTATAATAAACAAGAAAGAAAAGTTCAAGTCGAGTATCCCGACGGTGTAAGAAGTTCAAGTCGCAGCAACATATTGAAAGAAAATTAAAATTAAATATTTAAAATATTTTTTAAATTATTTATTTTTTTTTAAAAAAAAAAAAAAAAAATAAAAAAAAAAATAAAAAAAAAAAAAAAATGAAATTTGCAACAGCTGCTTTCGTTTACGCTGCTTGTGTGACGGCAGCGCTGCTGTCACAGAGCGCAGTACTACGCGCGTGGCTGCATCTCTGCCTTAAATTCACGTTTTTTGATGTATGATAACTTTTTTGTTAATAATCCAAACGTTTTGCAATTTTCAGAATAGTTTGATACTGTTTGTCTCTAAACGTCCACAAAGTTACAACAACAAAAAACATACCGAACGAAGTCAAAACACCAATTTGTTATTGTTACACCCTACCTATCTATTTAACCATATCACATTCTTATCACTTAATTGCGTGCTGTGTTTACAGGTAGTAATCAGGTTTGGTAACAGTATGCTATAAAAATATAATCAAAAAAAAAAGGTTCTAGGCGCGTAGCTGCGCCGCTGCTTTAAATTCACGTTTTTCGATGTATGATAATTTTTTTGTTAATAATCCAAACTTTATGCGATTTACAGCATAGTTTGACATTGTTTGTCTCTAAACGTTCACAAAGATACAACTACATAAAACATACCGAACGAAGTCAAAATACCAATTTGTTATTGTTACACTCAACCTATCTATTTAACCATATCACATTCTTATCACTTAATTGCGTGCTGTATTTGCAGGCAGTAATCAGGTTTGGTAACAGTCATGCGCTATAAAAACAAACAAAACAAATATAAAAATAGAATAAAAAAAAAAGGTGGCATAAATGTTAATGCTTTGTAGAGCTTTAATCCACTTTACTCGGGACCAAAACTCCAAAACATTTGACTGCTGTGTGTGCTCCCTTGATCCCCTGACCTGTTGACCCACTAAAACGCTTGACGCCTGAGCTGAGTGGGACGATAATGGCGGTCATTAGGAATGTGTTGGTAATTAAGAGCAACATCTGTTTTAAGCATACCCTCCCTCCTCTTCCTGATACTATTCCACCCTGATACTCTTTCCGCCCCTTATGCTAATGAGCCATGTAGATTTGCGGTATTTGAAAGGGGAGAAGGGAGAAGAAATGTTTGGAATTCGCAAGCGATAAAAAATTGTTACTGACTTTGTCGCTTTATGACTGCGTTTTTATGAGGACATACGGACAGTGGGACACTCGCTCTGCCTTTCAGAATGTCCAGAATGTCAAGTCTCACGCGGCTTTCATTGATTGATGCAACAGACAAACAGACAAACAGACAGAGAGACAAAGAGACAGACAAAGGCGTAGAGATTGAGAGGCATAAAGATGCCTGCAAACAACTTTATTTAAAGCGGCATTCATGAAATATTCATGTTGCTGCATGTTGAGAAGCTGAACAACAACAGCAACAACAACTAAAATAAAAGCAACCATAAACGTTGCCTGGACAGAACAATGGCCAACAGAAGATGTTGCTGTTGTTGCCCATAAATTGTTGAAACTTTTCCTGCTATGCAGAGGAGTTGATGAAAATGCAATAGATCCTAGTCTATTAAATATTCTTTAGTCACTCTCTCTCTCTATCTTTGTCTCTCTCTCTCTCTGCCTGTTTGTGTTGCTCTTAAATTAGCTTCAAAAAGATTTAGTTTAAGTAACTGCATCAAGTTAGTAAGAAAATTATAAAAACTAGTTTAAGTTTGCAGCAGCTTTTTGAGTTTTTCATTTAAAGTTTAAAAATTTGCTAAAATCAAAAATCATCATAATTTCAAGATAATCTACATAATATACAGTAAATACTAGAAATATAAACGAAATTTCGCTATAAAACAGAAAGGAAAATTTAATTTGGAATTAATAGCTAAATATGTAATTTAAAATAAAAAATATAAAAATTTTAAATGCTTTTTAAGATACAAAAGAAATTTTGGCTATAAAACAGAAAGGAAAATTTAATTTCGAATTAATAGCTAAATATTTAATTTTAAATTAAAAATATAAAAATTTTAAATGCTTTTTAAGATAGCCTTTGAAATTTGTAACATATTATTAATAACATAAAAATTTTAAAATTCTACTTTAGGTATCCTTTAATTTATATTTTACCTGTAACCCCTTTTTAGCAGCTTTTTGAGTTTTTCATATAAAGTTTCCGCTGCTCTTTTAATGTTTAAAAATTTGCCGAAATCAAATATGGGGGCCTACAGAAGTTGTCTGTTAAAGACTGTACTATAGATTGATCATCGCGTGACACAGTCAATATAAGCTACGAAATAAAAATTTTACATTTCTATAACGTTTCACTGTTGGCTATTGAAGACTTTACTATAGATTGATCATCGCGTGACACAGTCAATATAAGCTACGAAATAAAAACTTTAACATTTCTAAAAATTTTGATTATCAACAAATACTTTTGAGCGTAAGCGGGTTAAACTCAATTGGCCTATACAAAGTGCTAAGTAAATTATAAAGAATCCTCTATCTATTATTATGAAGACATCAAAGACAACTTAATTTAGTTGTCGTCGTGTGTTTGAAAATTGTTTAAAGAGTGAAAGCGGAAACGTGAGCTAAGAAAAGCAGAAAATCGAAATGAATTTCAGTGTTTTGCACTGTACAAAATGCTGAAATCATCAATCTTCGCAAAGGTTATTATTAACTTGGCCAACTGTTGGTGGGACTTGTTGGTTATTACATTTCCCTTTTCTGAACTGAATTTAGTCAAAGCTTTTAGCATACTTTATGAGCATTGGCAACTGCATCAATAATGTTTAAAGCTAAACCCAAAGAGACCCAAAGACAACCCTTTTCAAGTGTTATGCTCTGCTGCTGCCAGTGCTCTACCTACCTATATCCACTTCTAGCATGGCCATTTATTTGGTCAGCTTAGGATTGACCCACATTTGACAGAGCTTAGGTTTCCATTTTAATACACCGAGTAGTCCCTCGACTCGTATCGACTTTAATGCCATGCCACGTTTCGACCTTGTGGTCATCACAAGACTTTAAGAGGGAATAGTTCTACCTCTCTCTTTATCGCTCCCTCTCTCTCTCACTCCCTCTCTGTCTCTGGATACATTATCGTGGCAAACACACAAACTATAAATTGGCCAAAAGCCTGCTGCTGCAGCTTAAAAGAAAACTTGGCCAGCATCGTGTAGCTACCAAAAATTCGTGTGTGCATTAACAACTTGCCTCCGTTCGCTACCGCAAGCAGCAGGCAGAGAGAGAGAGAGAGAGCAAGTGGCAAGTAGCAAGTGGCAAGGGGCAAGGGGCAAGGGGAAAACAGTGCTTGACACTTTTGAACTTTGATGCACTTAAGTTTGCAATTTGTAGTAGTTTTTGTTGTTGTTGCCGCTGCTTTTTACCCTATACCAATGAAATGCTTCAAACGGCTATAAACTTGTGCAACAACAACAAGTCAAAAGTTGCAACACACAAAGATCTGCCACAATATACAGTGCCGGAAAAAATAATAGCACCATTTTAATGAAATAATAGCCTTTTTGTTTTATGTTTTTAATTTAACACATTGTTTTCCCTGATGAAATTGAAATAGTGCTATTATTTTTTCCGTCTTATTTTGACCTTAGTAACTTAAAAAGTGAATATTTTTTAAAATGTACAAAAAAATATTGGATATTTTTGTGTAACATATATGTTAAGAGATCAATAAATTGATTTAAACAACTTTTCGTTAAAAATTTTTAGTTATATTCTTCTTTTTTACACTTTGAATTTTGCATAAGCCTTTGGTGCTATTATTTTTTCCGCAGCTGTATATGTATATATATATATGTTACAGCTGTAGCTGTAACTGATTGTCTTGTGTCTGTTCAGGTAGCATAATATCAATATACTCTTTATCGTTTTGTTATTTGCATTAATATATCGAAATAGATGTTAAATGTTTTTAGTTTTTCTATATTTTACTTTGCTAGAAACGTAAAAAATTGTGGAATGGACAATTTTCACGCAATTAGATGTCTATCAGAGAACTGCAACGAGTAATGAATTTTCAATCTGATCCGAATATTGATATATACCCGTTGTGATTTATTCACATTTCCTGAGCGCAAAAAAAAATCATCTCTCATTCAACTGATTATTCATGATTTATAATCGCTCTGAAAGTTTGTGCTTCACTCACTACTCGTGATTACAAAAAAAAGGCAACACTCGCACCTTACTTTGAGCGTAAGTTGCAAACACTCGATTGTGATTTGATTTTTCTGTGAGCTGAGCGTACGACACGCTCACAGAACGGTTGCTACTCGATGAGTGAGCGTTAAAATAGCGAGTGCTACTCGATGAGTGAGCGTTAAAAAAGCGGGTGCTACTCGATGAGTGAGCGTTAAAATAGCGAGTGCTACTCGATGAGTGAGCGTTAAAATAGCGAGTGCTACTCGATGAGTGAGCGTTAAAAAAGCGGATGCTACTCGATGAGTGAGCGTTCAAAATGCGTGTGCTACTCGATTTTTTGTGAACAAAATTTACGCTCACATTAAAATCATACTATGACGCTCACTTGTTACTTGAATGATACTCGATTGAAAATGTTGAGCTACTATACTCGAATTGATTTGATTTTTTGTAGAAGTAAACAATCATACTCGACTATACCCGTTGCAGCTCTCTGATGTCTATTAGCTATTTGATTAATTATTTTTTTAATTAATAATATTGTGTTATTTTTTATTAAAATTTAAATTAAAAGCATCTCCTAAAAATATACAGAGTAACTAGCAGCCAAATATAGCAAACTTGTGCAGTTTACCAGACGGCAAGTGAGCAATCATGTTTTGCATTTGATTTTCAAATAAACTTTATGTTTTCTTTCTGCTTCTTTTTCTTCTACTTCTTCTTCCACTGCTACTGGTACTCTTTGTTGGCTAATTTTAGTTGGCATTCAGTTGTCAAGTCCAAGTTTCCCAAGTGACGGCGCACCTACGATATTTGGCTGGAGCTCATGACTTTTACCCAAAAACTGGCAATGACAGTCTGGTTTTTCGTTAGCATAAATTACAATTGCCAATTTCTAGTGCAAATGCCAGCACAAACAAAAGGCAGTACAACAGAAAGAGATAGAGAGAGACAGCGGGAGCGACAGATATCGTGCAAGTGTCCATCGAAGCGAATTAATGAAAAACTTTTTATTCGAAAGTTACAAATTGATAACTCACAATGAATTTGCATTATAATCATTGCCATTGAATTCAATCTGTTCAATTTGAGTTTCTTAATTTGATTCAAAACTTTATTCATTTTGGCATTAAAGTGGAAAACTCACAATCAGTTTGAATTTCAACTTTTGTTTGCAAATTACAGTGTAGCAGGTTTAGTGCTTAATGCTTATATCAAATTGAATGCAGTAAAACACGCCCCATTTTTATTATTCTCCATCATCATCATAATCATAATATTGTCATCATAATTTCAAAAAAAAAATAAACAGAAAATGCTAGAAATACAAACGAAATTTTGGCTATAAAACAGAAAAGAAAATTTAATTTAGAATTAATAGCTAAATATATAATAGAAAATTAAAAATATAAAAATTTTAAATGCTTTTTAAGATACAAAAGAAATTTCGCTATAAAACAGAAAGGAAAATTTAATTTAGAATTAATAGCTAAATATATAATTTAAAATTAAAAATATAAAAATTTTAAATGCTTTTTAAGATAGCCTTTAATTTGTAACATATTTATAATAAAATAAGAATTTAAAATCCTACTTTAGATATCCTTTAATTTGTATTTTAAATATAACCCCCTTTTTAGCAGCAGTTTACCCAAGACAATCCACTTCCACATGATAGCGATAACATTTCTTTAATGACAAACTAAAGTCAAATCGGAAAACGAGAAAGCCAAAAGTATCAATCAAAATGCATTCGATACAACTGCTTAACTCTATTTTTTTTTCGAAATTTCCCAACCATAAACAAAACAAGCACCCAGACATTGCTATATACTCTACAATTAGTAATACATTTATTATTATGCTTTACATTGGATAATTGCAATTTTGACGCTTTGCTGGCAACTGGCACTGCAACAACAGTGAGTTAAATAAGTTGCCTGCCAGTCGACACATTGAATTGCCTTATCGGATGCATTCTGCTGAGGCACTGCAGCGGAACTCAACGCTGTCTGCCTGCTGGTACAGTGTTGTCCAACTTTTGGGTGCTGCTTGCCCTTCCAGACTAATCCCTGGGCGGTGGTCCACGTGGACGCAGCACACTCTCGAGCAGATTGGGTCCGGGTTGATTCTTGGGCCTTGGGGTGGGAGTCAGGGAACGCGTGTGCGGTGGTGCATCCTCTCGCTTGTGCACCGCTGAGGTAGCCGCACGTCTTTCCCGTATCTTCTCCTCCATTTTACTAGGCACCATGAAGCAGTTGGACTCCTTGTAGACCGGTTTGCGGCGATCGTTCCACGGAAAGGTCCACTGAATGGGCGTAAAGTCACGCTTCCAGGGCTTGCGGGGCTTAAACCAGCAATCGCACGTCCAATCCTCCTCACCAGGTGCATCATCATCACTGCAAAGAGATAATGTTGATCATCTGTTCTCAAAACAAGAAAGAAAATGTCAGTCGGGCATGCCGACCGTGTAATACCCTCTGAGCTTTGTTTCCAATTAGATGAGTTCAAATTGGAGAAGCTGCTGCAAGAACTTAACATGCACACATATTTGTATGTCTATCTCGCTCGTACAGTGCAATGCACGTGGCTATGCCTTGCTTGAAAGTAACGATTTTCGTTGTATGACAAACTTTTTTAATTATAGTCCGATTTTGATGCAATTTTCACAATCGTTTGATATTATTTGTCTGCAAATAAATGCTAAGTGACAAAACTATACGTTAAGAAATAAGTGAGCCAGCCGCTTGCAAAGTTACAAAGAAATTATGCTTTTGGTGGGCGAAGGAGGCTTGGCATCCAACGAATTTTGATGGCATTGTCTTTAAATTGCATCTAGCAACCTGCATGCCAAAATTGGTATCCCTAAGTGCCGTAGTTACCGAGATTTTCGCAAAAAACCTGTATTTTTTCCGAGGTATGTCTGGTTTTTCGCTTATTGTGGGCGAATGGGGCGTGGCATCAATAAAAGGAAATAAATTTGTATTGACTGACTAAATATGTGGTCGATACTGACTAAAACGGATATTGTAGCTCTTACCATCTCTGAGATCTGTTTGTTCATACGGACAGGCGGACAGACGGACAGACGGACATGGCTATATCGACTCGGCTGTTGATGCTGATCAAGAATATATATACTTCATGGGATCTGCCACGCCTCCTTCTGCCTGTTACATACTTTTCACAAACCCAATATACCCCTCAGAGGGTATAAAAACTGCCGATTTCGTCAACTTACCCACGCACATAGACGCGCACATAACGCGAGGAGCGTCGAAATAGCTGCAACGCCTCATTGAAGGTCATCTCGAGGGCGGGCACATCATTGATCTGTGTAATCTCATCACCGACACGCATGCCACCGCGTTTAGCCAGACCCGTTGGCGAGACATTCACAATGGTTAGCGGCTCAAATTGATCGATGCCGCCAGTTACCTCCATGCCCCACATGGCATCGTAGAAGCTCATGATGCGACGATCCGTCTCCAGGGTGTAGGTCATCTGCAGCTCGTACTCGACATTATCGAATGCCTCTGAGTCATATTTGGGCACCTTAATCTTCGAGTCGAACATGATGATGATCGAATAACAAAAAAGCTAAACTTATGCCTAAAACCGTGTGGCAAAACTGACGCGACTGACAACTCACAACACGTCCTCTTCACACACGTTTATCTCTGACTTTTTGGTCACATTGAAGATTTGCTTTTATAGTCGCCGACACGACAATAATAATGATTTCGATTACGATTCCGATTCCGATTCCCCAATCGTTTGCCAATGTCAATGCTGATATCTGCCTCTCTTACTCTTCCTCTCTAAATTGTTTGCCAAGTTAATTGAACCTTTTGACTTTTGGCCAACGCCTTCGATTTGCATTTAATTGTTGCTATTTTTAGTTCAAGACGGAAATTGTATGTTGTGTTTTTTTTTTTTTTTTATATACTTTGGTATTAAATTCCGTTCTCATAGCTATGTAAAAGTCAATAAGCATAACCATAATTATACCGGTTAAAGCCAACACATTTCCACTTGCCGCATTTGGACATTGTCACAAGTCTTCAAGCCGCTCAAGAAATGAGGCAGGGAGAGCACTGCTCACTCAGGATAGCTTAAAACTTAGCCAGAACAACAACAACAACAGTTCTTAAAAGTGCTAACAAGTTGCCAACTTCCAAGAGATTTGATTTCACTGACCTCAATTGAAGGCAGTGACAACCAAAAGTCAGCAGACAGAACTGCAGAAAAATTTAATACCCTTTTACTATGCCAAAATAAATTTTGGCATTTTTTTAGACACTTTTTTAGCTAGAAAATATATATTAATTAAATAAATATACATATAGGTTACAAAAATCGAATACCCTTATTCTATACCAAAATAAACTTTGCCAATTTTTTAAGTCACTTTTTTAGCTAGAAAATATATATTAATTAAATAAATATACATATACATATAGGTTACAAAAATCTAATACCCTTAGCCTATACAAAAATAAACTTTGGCACTTTTTTAGCAAGAAAATATATAATAATAATTAAGTATATATATTTTTATATGTTACAAAATTCGTTAAAAAAACGGTGTAACTCTTTGGTATAGGGTATAACAATTGCAAACTGCATAGCGCAAACCAAAATTGAAATCCAACTGAGACGTCGACTAAGAGTTAAATGCGGATTTTACGAGTGCTAGCGACTTCTGACTGTCTTCTGACTTTTGAATTATTCATTTTTAACCAACAAGCCAACAAAAGACCGCAAAAACAACAAAAAGACGCTAGCAATGATGGTCAATACAGACACAGAGACACACAGACAGTAGCAGGTAGTTTAGGGTAACTGAAAATGGCAAATGCCAATTATCAAATGCCAATGACAAGTTGCCTAATTACCAAAAGTTTAGCAAAAGCGTTAAGTGAATTTGTCCCAAAGAGTTTAAAGAGTTTTCTGTTGTCCAGTTTCTCCCTTTCAAATATGCATCCCCAAGTACAAAAAAATATGCATAGAATGCAATTTGCATGCGATTTGCTTTTGTTTGTGGAAGTCCGCAATTTACATAACGCATACGCAGCGTATTGCGCAGAGTATTCCACTTGTGACTTTATTAGTTAAATCTTAAGGAGAAACGTTTGACTGGACTGCACTTTATTACAAGCGAGGAAGCAAAAAAAACCCTAGTACAGTGGAGCACAACAGACTGTTTAATACCCTAGAAAAATATATAAAATAAATGAAAAGTCATTAGATTACAGTTTTTATTTAAAGCCGTTTTAATTTATAATTCTTTAATAGTGATACGCGTCTGGCATATATCGTTTTTTTTTTTGGTTTGGATTATACATACAGATAGCATAGAATTCATTTTGCTTGCCGATTCCACTGGGTTACTGTACGTACGTACGTCCGTATGTCCGTACATCTTTTCACATTGATTGAAACGAGTTTCTAGCATTGCTTTCTAGCTGCACTTACGCACCCGAGTTTAATTTTTATATATATATATATATATATAGTTTTATATTTATATATAGAGTTTTATATTGAATTTGAATATATGCAGTATAAGTGGAGTGTTTTTTTTTTATTCATCATCTTTTTGGGCTAATCAATTTTGTTGCATGCCTTTGCTTTGCCGCTGCTGCTGTAATGTGCATTTTTTTTAAGTGTTGCATAAATCAGCGCATATTGTATTGATTAATCGTAATTACAATTCTCTAATATGTTACAATTCGAAAAATAATTAATTAATAATAGTTTAACAAATTACAGTTTACATTTCGCTACCAAACTTAAACTCGTTACCAAATCGTTGTTACGCTTAACGTCATGTTTCCAAATGCAAACTGGGAAAACAGACGAAAGCGAGCTCATCTAACAATCGGGGAATGTGCACTTGTCACTAGGCCCAAGTGATCCCAATGTTCTGGCCCCACCAGCAATATATATATATATATATATAGTTAGCTATATATTTTGCCCGCCGGTTTTACTTAGCGGCTTTAAGCTCATGCAAATGCAAATAATATGATTTATGTTAATTTCAATCAAAAGGGTTTCTCATTATACTTCTGCTTTATAAGGTATACGAGTAGTTGGGAATTTTTGTGTATTTTAATTACGAAGCGCATTTCAAAACTTGAGTTTCTTTTTTAGAAATTTACAGGTGGCCTTGCATATTTTTAATTATTATGAAAAATACTACATTTTAATATTATATTTTCATCGCTTTAAGCATTTTGCAGGTGGTTCTTTTTAGAAATCTACGAAATCGTAATTGAGAAAAGCATAACGACATCCATGGGAAAGGGTTTTTTGGTTTAAATGTTAAACAAAATTTATAAGCTTCATTAAGCAGTCAATAAATTTGGTTGATTGACTTTTGACTATATGCAGCGTTTAAAGCGTTTTTCGTTCATTTTCATTTTCTTTTCATTTCATTTTTTTTTATATTGCAGTGCCATTTACATTTGTTTATAACTTTTTTGTGGCTTTGTTGTTTTGTTGCATACATATAGAATAGAATATTAAGGATTTCTAATGTTTAGTTTTCTTTTCTTTTAACAAATTAAACGTAATCGGGTTTCCATGTATTTTTTTTTTTTTTTGTTCGCAATTCTGCTGAGCTTATTTTAAACCTCAAGTTTTATACTTTTAGCTTCTTCTCATCCTACATCCTATATACTGTACGGTCTTTCGTTAACACACATATATATATCTATTTATGTATATATTTGTATATGTAATTGCATTTTATTCATATGTCTTTGCTTGACTGCGTTAAATTAAATAAACAATACATTATAGATTGTTGAAAATTTGTGTATAAACAGCAAATATATATTTATTTATATATTTATTTTGTATATAATATATAGAAATATATATATATATGTTTGCTTAAGTTGCTCCTTTAAAATGCATACATATGTGTGTGTGTCTGTTTAACATAAATGTTAAGAATGTAACTAGTATTCAACATAAATAATAATATCACCAAAAATATAAAAATAATTTGTTGTTGTTTCGAACAAAATGAGTTAATTAATTAACTAATGCTGATATTTATACAATTCGAAAACGTAAGCTATTTACAAAACATATGCTCTGTTCTACTCTCCCTCTCCCTCTCCCCTCTCTCTCTCTCTCTCTCTCTCTCTCTCTCTATTTTTTAAATTATTTAAAAATAATGTGTAATACCAATTGGTATCTAAATATAAGAAATCAGACAGTTTTCTGCCAGCACCAAAAAGTATGCTACACTTTTTGCAGCTCCAATTCAATGCCTACTTTAAGACCGTCTGACAAAATTGAAGACTACACAAAAACTGAATTACAATGAAAATTACAATATATATATATACTCGGTAATCATCATGTTGCACTACTTAATTATTACGTACGCTTTGCATGTTATTTGGGTTCATTTGTTCGATTTTCTGTTTTGTGTTTTACTATTTTTGTTTTTTGTTCGTTTCTTTTAATCAAAACATCGTCTTAGGCGATGGAATCCAGCTGCTATATATTCAGATCTAATTGCCGGCGCATCAGTCGCCGGGCCATTCCCAGTCGCTGCAGCCAGCCATAGCCTGTGTTTCAGTAAACCAAAACGGATTCCATCGTTATTGTATCTCATTTATTCGCACTGCTTGCATTCACCGCACTGCTTGCCTGAATCTGTGACGCTGTCTGCGAGGCCGGCTCCAAAGTGCGACGCGCCAGTCGAGATCTATAAAACAAATATCAATTTAATTTAATTTTTTAGCAGACTATTATTACTGAATTATTCACTTACTTGATCTGTCCGGCCAGCAGTGGATTGATGGCATACAGCCAATCGTGCACTTCTTTGTCACCCAAAGTTTGCAACAGGTAGCCTCTATGTTTGGTGACCACACTGCAAAAAAAAGTGTATAAAATTAAGTTTTATGCTTTAGAAAATATCAAAAACTCATTTGCGACCCTATAAAGTATATATATTCGTAACCTGCACAAGTTGTGTAATCAATTAGAAATGTTTTTATAGAAAAAAATACTTCAAGAAAATTTTGAAAAATTGTCATTGGTAGGTATGGAAAATTTGGAAAAAAATCAAATATTTTAACATTTTTAAACTGAAATGCAGAATAGATAAGTGTGAAAAATACAGTTTAAAATGATATTCCGTTCGAAAATCGGTCGATTGTTCGCAAAGATATCGAAGTTTGAAATTTTCGCAAATGGGATAATTTCGAAAATTGGAATGAAATCAGTTTCATAAAATTGTAACATAAATCGTGGAATCTTGAACATCGTAAATATACAAAATTTGAAGAAAAAAAAAACCAACTTCTAAATAATTTTAAAATTTAAATGTAGAAATGTAGAATCCTTTCGAAAATCTCTACAGTTCTAGCTAAGATATCGATATATAAAGCTTCAGGAAAATTGGTAATGGGATTTAAACTGCCCATAACATGCTAAAACCTCAAAAAAAATTTAAAATTAAGTTTTATGCTTTAGAAAATATCAAAAACTCATTTGCGACCCTATAAAGTATATATATTCGTAACCAGCACAAGTTGGGTAATCGATTAGAAATGTTTTTATAGAAAAAAATATTTCAAAAAAATTTTGAAAAATTGTCAAGGGGTACGTATAGAAAATTTTGAAGAAAATCAAGTTCTGGATAATTTTAAATTTAAACAAAGAATTAAATGTAAGGTTAAATGCATTTAGAACCGCTAATCCTTTCGAAAATCTCTACAGTTCTAGCTAAGATATTGTTTCCTAAAGTTTCAGGAAAGCTGCTAATGGGATTAAAACTGCCCATAAAATGCTAAAATCTTAAAAAAAAACATTCTAAATTAAACTACCTGAAGGTGTTGGGTATTTTGACCATGGCCGCCTGATCCTCGCTGCACTCGACATGAGCTGTGGCCAGATTCAGAACAGCGCGCTCCACCGGATCCTTCTCCGAGCGATAGATAAAGACATAGGGACGTCTGACAATCTAAAAAGATAGTTAAAATTAGAACTAAAAGAAAAATATCAAAGGTAGTGCTAAATACTAACCACCCAACGCTTCTTCCAGCCGGAACCCCCATGTTCAAGGACATTCAGCAGACCCTTGCGAGCGACTACAGGACTAACGCGAATCTCCTCCAGCTCTGGAACGTAAAGACGCAGCGGTAGAGCCGGTTGAGTGGCCGGAGCAGGTGCCTCCCAGCCATTGGGAGCATCAGAACGATCTGGTGAGCATAATCTGTGAATAGCAAGTGATATATAATTAGAATATATAACTAACGATACATTTGCGATAGTTGTATTAGAGAGAAAGGAAAGTTTCTGTTACCTGTGTCGAATTACAAATTTGTTGTTTCTAATTGTGTGTCAAAAAAGTACAAATAAACAAACAAACAAAGAAAAAAGTATAATTTTTGGAAATTGGTATTTTTTTTTGGTATTAGAGTTTGAGCAGAAAATGAGTATGTTTAGGGTGTGGGTGTGGGTGTGATTGAATGAATGAGTGTTTACAGTAGCGGACAAAGAAATCCGGACAGGCAAAAAAAAGTTCTTTTTGCAATTTTTTAAAAATTGTGTTTATTGTATTAAACTTATTAAATGAATGTATTTGCTACCCAAAACATATATATTTTAGATTCCAGTGAAGTTTTTTTTTGTTAGAAAAAATCTTAAATTAAATTATTGATAATTTTTCAAAAACTAAGGAACACAAACAAATTTTTTTATTTTTAAGTGAGTTACAAATTATTTGAAAATATTATTTTTTTTTAATTGAATATAATTCTGTTAAAAAAAATAGATTTCAATATTTTGTTGGATTTGTCCTTTGTTTTTTATCACCGTCTAAATTCGTTTCGAAAGTGAATCCATGGTTATTTTCTATGGTTATATCGTTGTACCAAACATTTTCCAAAATTAAATCGAGCTCTTTTACAATTTTGGGTTACTCCTCCGTTATTTGAACCTTTAAAATTTAAAACTAAATACTTAATAGACAACGCGAAAAAAGATCCAAACCGATTGAAACTTTTTTTACATATTTTACGCCCGTTCAAAGTTTGCATATAGAGGCCATACCGAGGTGTCCGTATTTCTGTGTCCGCTACTGTATTCTCCGTAACTGTCAGCTCATTTCAGTTGTAATTGAAACGTGAAAGTGAAATGTTTTGTTTGTTGCAACAACTGCAGTTGCCACAGCAGCTGCCACTGCTGCTGCTGCTGCTACTCTGGTGCACCTTTGAGGCATATGGACTTCAAATCTTACATCACTACACAAATCCTGATGAGGAACGCAAGAATTTCATATGGAATCCATTTCCTGGCTTTTGTGGTCCCAATGCCACCTCAGTGACCTGCGGTGGTCTTTGTCCCGAGACTTGCAACTACAAATCGCTGAGCTGTTTGCCAAACTGCGGTGTACCCTGTATTTGCCGCACCAACTACGTGTTCAGTGAGTCTCTACTGAGATGCATTCTACGCAGCGATTGTCCAGCAGATGTACAGCAACAACAGGTGCCAATTCATCGTGTTTTTCAATAGACAAGACAGTCTCTTTAACGCTACTCCCAACTATAATAACTATATATTTTATATAGCTATTGTCTAGTTTGGAGCAGCGTTCTAAAATCACTAGCAACTTGGCTGTAATTAGTAGCTCTGTTTAAGCAGAGTTTATATTTAATTACGGAACAGTCTAGATGCCTAGCGGCTTCTATCTTTTAAAAAAAAAAATTTAATTCTATTTGTTATTTAAAAACTTAAATAAATGAATAAACGAAAGACAAAGAAGTGTTTTTGTTGGATTAAATAGTCTGCTGTTACCCGATATAACGTCTTTAAAAACAAGAAAGAAAATGTCAGTCGGGCATGCCGACCGTTTAATACCCTCTGAGCTTCGTTTCCAATTATATGAGTTCGAATTGGAGTAGCTGCTGCAAGAACTTAACATGCACACATAGTATTTGTATGTCTATCTCGCTCACACGCTTTTCGTTTTCGTTGCTTGTGTGCACAGTTCAGTGCAATGCACGTGGCAATGCCTTGCTTGAATGTAACGATTTTCGTTGTATGACAAACTTTTTTAATTATAGTCCGATTTTGATGAAATTTTCACAATCGTTTGATATTATTTTTCTGCAAGTAAATGCTAAGTTACAAAACTATAAGTTAAAAAATAAGTGAGCCAGCAGCAGGCAAAGTTACAAAGAAATTGTGCTTTTGGTAACCGAAGGAGGCGTGGCATCCAAAAAATGTTGATGGCATTATCTATATATTGCATCAAGCAACCTGCATGCCAAAATTGGTGTCCCTAGGTGTTATAGTTACCGAGTTATTCGAAAAAAACATGTAATTTTTTCGAGGTATGTCTGGTTTTACGCTTATTGTGGGCGAATGAGGCGTGGCATTAAAAAAAGGAAACAAACTTGTATTGACTGACTAAATATGTGGTCGATACTGACCAAGTTTGAACTTGTAGCTCTTACCATCTCTAAGATCTGTTTGTTCATACGGACAGACAGACAGACGGACAGACGGACATGGCTATATCGACTCGGCTGTTGATGCTGATTACGAATAAATATACTTTATGGGGTCTGCCACGCCTCCTTCTGCCTGTTACTTACTTCTGACAAACCCATTATACCCCTCAGAGGGTATAAAAAGAGTCAGCTGTTACCCGATATAACCCCTTTTAAAAAAACACTTGTCAGCAAAACACGAGAACTCAAATATCATCAGTTGGTGAGAGTGTTTGTGAATGTGTTTCGGTGGGTGAGGGCTTATGAAAGGTGTGGAGGGGGGTGTGTGGTATGTGTTGTGCCAATTTGTTGTGTATTTAAACAAAACAAAAAAGCCAAGATGAAAATGTTGCAAATGGCATGCGGTAGTGCAAGGCGATTACAAAATGAAGCTGAGAAAACTTACTCCATGGAGTTGCTGGAGATGCAGCTGACGGTCATGTCGGCACAGCCCTCATCGCTGGGCGATACATCCGACTGGGTCTGTGTATCATTTGCTTCCACTTTGCTATAGCGACCTATAAAAAAAGTGAAAGAAATTTACAAATGTAGCATAGTTTATAAATATTCATATACACTAGTAGGCATAAATATTTAGACAACACTTAAAGTGAAATCTACTTAAAGTTTAAACTTACTTCGAAAGAAGTTTGGTATCAATGAATAGGTCACTTCAATTCCGTTTTAATAACACAACATTTTTCTTAACCCATTGAGTACACGTGGAATATTTTCAATTCTTGCAAAGGTCTAATTTTTAAACTTTTTCCCCCGGCTTAAAAACAAAAAATGTTTGAATGCAAAAAGTTTCTCCAAAAAAATCTATTAGTGATGGAAAAAAAAATTTTTCAAAAATCTCCTCGCAAGTATTTTTTATGATTTTTTTTGAAAATTGATATTTAACCCATTTTTACCTAATTTTTTTTAAAATTGTCACTTTTGGCACATTTCAAAAAACCATCTAAAAAAATCATCAAAAATCTATTGAAGTAAGTTTAAATTTTAAGTAGATTTAACTTTAAGTGTTGTGTAAATATTTATGCCTACTAGTGTATATTAATCATACGCACCTTGCACCAGTTTCAAGCACTTGAGCATCAGATCTTGCTCACGTTGATTGTATTCGCGATCGGGCAAGATCTGTTGTGGATCCTTGACGGGAGTTTGTGGCGATTGCGGTATGACCATGTGAACTGGAGAAGTAGCAGCCCTGGCCGCCAAATTGCAGACATCCTTCTCCGTTTTTGTTGTGGGATTCGGATTGGTGTCCATGCCCAGGCGTTCGCGCAACAACAACAAATGACGCATACGTCCCACCTCCTCGAGTCGTGTGAGTTTCTCCAGTTCCCACTGATGATCAAAGATCAGGGAGTCACCGCGTGGCCGCCAGCCATGCAAATTCTCCTCCCCACGCACATATGTGGAGCTGGTGTCCAACACGCGACGCTGACGACGCTGTACACCTACGCACACAAGAATAGAAACCAAGTGGAGGTTGGATTAGCAGTTAATTCCAAAGGACTCAAAGGAGTGCAAGAGACGTGTACACAGCTACAATGAGAATTGCTACCTGGACTACCTGCTTCGGATGCTCTGCGCAGCGACAACTCGTAGACGCCAGAGAGACGATTGGCCTCCGGATTGCGATATTGTCCGGAAAACAGATGCTTCAGCGAACGCGGTCCAGTGCGTGCATCACGTCCATAGATCACCATGCTCAGATCCTTGGTCACGATGGCGGGACGAGCGCAGTTCTCCAGCTAAAATTGAGTGAAGAAAAGAAGAATTAGATTTTTTCAGTAGAAAAATGGGCTGATAAGTCGTTAGATTTTTAGTGAAAACTATTTGTTTTTGGTACAAAATATAATTTACTCTTCAACATAGGACCCTTCCTGGGAAATACATTTAGTATAACGGTTCTCTAACACTTCGATGCCTTTATTTATAATATGAAACGTCCAGGTCCTCAAAAATACGACTGTGTCTGCGATATGACCTCATTATTTCTTGTATAATTTACTTCGGGGTCATATTGACTCTGTTAGTTTATTGAACCGACTTAACATCATTGTACCTACTAGAATTACTCGTAACTTTTACCCACTGTTTCTTGAGCATTGTAACTCTAATTGGTCTCTTCATGAACCATTTAGAATCCTGTGTGCAGATTATAACAATCTGTACAGAGTGATTAGTTTCAACTGTTCTTTAGATTGTATTAAATCTTCCATTTTAACACACTTAACTAACTTAACAAACTAACAAAATAACTAATCTACCGGTCTGATTGGGTTTTTTTTTCTGGGTTTTCCCCAATCAATTTTTAACAAATGTTGGGCCTTAAATTTTTTAATTTTTATTTTCTTTTCCCCAGTTTAAATTTAAATTTAAAATATAATTTTAAACTTTTAAATTATTTTTATATTGTAACTTTAATATTAAACACGTCGACTGATCATAGTCTGACATTAAATAAATAAATAAATAAATTTGAATAAAATCTTTTCCCCTGTCGCCACCTTTTCAAATTTTGGGAATAAATAATAATCGCTGGGGGCTAAATCTGGCGAATAAGGTGGGTGAAGAACCAATTCGAATCCCAAATCTTTAATTTTGGCCATCGCTTTGACGGAGGTGTGAGCTGGTTGCTTTTGGTCAATTGTGAGCAATCGCGGCACCCACCTCGCCGATAATTTTTTCATGTCCAAGATGTTATGTAAAATATGTCCAACTCGTTCATTTGAAATTTTTACATATTCAACTATTTCACGTAATTTAATTTTTCTATCTTTCATAACGATTTCATGAACTTTTCGCACATTTTCTGAACTCGTAGCCTCTATTGGTCTTCCTGGCCGGGGTTCATCTTTGGTGGTCATATGGCCTCTTTTAAATTCAGCAAACCACCAGTAAATAGTTGCTCTTGGTGGATGAGAGTCGGGATAACAACATTTTTGCAACCATTCTTTGGTTTGTGCGACATTTTTTCCCATCAAAAAAAAAATGTTTTATGAGCACTCGAAAATCTTCCTTTTCCATTTTTGCAATCCAAAGCTAAGGTAGCGCAACTTAATTAATTGTAACTTTTCATCTATTGCGGGCATTCCCATTTTTTTTATACCCTCTGAGGGGTATATTGGGTTTGTCAGAAGTATGTAACAGGCCGAAGGAGGCGTTTCCGACCCCATAAAGTATATATATTCTTGATCAGCATCAACAGCCGAGTCGATATAGCCATGTCTGTCTGTCCGTCTGTCCGTCTGTCCCTCTGTCCGTCTGTCTGTCTGTCCGTATGAACGAAAGGATCTCAGAGATGGTAAGAGCTACAAGTTCAAACTTGATCACTATCGATCACATATTTAGTCAGTCAATACAAGTTTGTTTCCTTTTTTTTATGCCACGCCCCATTCGCCCACAATAAGCATAAAACCAGACATACCTCGGAAAAAATACATGTTTTTTGCGAATATCTCGGTAACTATGGCACCTAGGGACACCAATTTTGGCATGCAGGTTGCTAGATGCAATATAAAGACAATGCCATCAACATTTTTTGGATGCCACGCCTCCTTTGCCCAAATAAAGTACAACTTTATTGAAAATTTACATGCTTGCGGATCACGTATTTCTAATCGTATAAGTTTATAACTTAGCATTTACTTGCAGACAAATAATATCAAACGATTGTGAAAATTTCATCAAAATCGGACTATAACTTAATAAGTTTTTGACACAATGAAAATGGTTCCTTTTAAGCAAGGCATAGCCACGTGCATTGCACTGTGCGAGCGAGATAGACATACAAATATGTGTGCATGTTAAGTTCATGCAGCAGCTACTCCAATTGGAACTCATATAATTGGACACGAAGCTCAGAGGGTATTACACGGTCGGCATGCCCGACTGACATTTCTTTGTTGTTTTTTTTTTAGAGAGACCCACAATTGTCCAACCCATCGATAAAAATTAACAATTTTTTCCAGGGTTGCCACCTTCATACAAATTCTAACGACTTATCAGCCCATTTAGTATTTGAGATCATACCTCCAGATAAGCGCTCAGTGTTATGTAGATGGTCTCGCCACCCTGCGAGACACGATTGAGTAGCGCCGAATTGTGCAGACTGGAGTCCCAGGCAGCCTCAAAGCGATAGAAGGAGCGATCATCGCCAGGCACCTCAAGGACCTCGCCGGGGAAGAGTCCGAGCGACAGAACACAGGCATCCTCATCCTGTTCATCCGAAGATTCGGGTGTATTGCGTATACGTCCAACGACTAGCTCATTAATGTCCTTCCACTTAACCTCGGGAGTGGGTTCGTGTACAATGGTGATGCGTATGCGTCGCTGTATGCCTTGATGCAATAGAAACAGTCCACGACAGGGAAGATCATCGCTATGCTCAACCACCTGGGAAAGTAAAAGAAATTCGTACGAAATGAATATAAGTTCCTTTTGCACAATGGGGCATTTTTTCCATTTTTTTTTGGAATTTATTAATAACTCAAGAACCGTGCAAGATATCACTCTCTAGTTTTTTGCATTCGACTTATGACATGAATACCTATTATTGCTGAGAAAAATGGGCGTGGCACCGCCCCCCTTCTTAATAATATCTGTTCTTGCTTTTTTGTTTTCAAAGATATTTAGACCAAACTTGCGGGTTTTGTGGGTCATTATACTTAAAGTGTCCTGTCCAAAAATCATCAAGATCGGTTGACTATATCATATAGTTTTTATATGAATGAAATGAAACTGTCGAAGTTTTTAATATTGTCAGCTCAACTAGTCAAATATGAGTGTTATTTCGCTTCTGACATTGTCCTTAATAGATATCAGGATCGAAAAGCTATATCAAAAATATCCAATAGAAATAATCGCTTACAACCTTAATTTTGGTATGAAAAAGTAATATCTATATTGAAATAAATGCAAAAATATTGACTAAAGCAATAATAATGTGCATATAGATAGGATTTTTATGGTAAACTAACACTATTAAGTCATATCCAACAATTAAAATAACACTAAAAGTAATCGTATTCTAATTTTGACTTGATTTTGAGGTTACGTACTAAAAAGTGAAGTTGCGCTAAAAGTGCACTTCGTGCTTAACAGTTTTGATTCATAATTGATTGCTTTACAAAACGTATATACTCATTTTGTGATTACGCGTGATTTAAAAAAGTTGTGGTCTTCTAAAGATAAATTTTCTTTACAAAATTTTTTTTTGGGACCAGTTGCTTAAACATACAAAATAATACAAGCTACATGAACTTGTGGCAAAAATCATACATTAACACAAAGTACAAACCACACTGAATATTATCCATTGCAATTGAAAATCTAAAAAACTTTGTGTTTAATTTAAATGATTGTTAAACTTGATGAAAATATTGCTCAAATTGCTAGCACGTGTTTGTAGTCTATAACAACTCTGTTTAAGAGCTGTCAGTTTAACAGAGCACTGTTAACTTAACATTCTGGGTATGCAATTTACATAATTGAAGTTTTCATGATGCATTGGCATTATCAGAATGTTTATTGAACTAACTTGAAAAAAAAGATTTAATTCCAAAAAAATGGGAAAATGCTCCAATGTGCTCTGGAGCCACCTCTTCGTCTCTCTACTTACCGCTGGCACATACTCTCCATTGGGCGCTAGCTCACAGATCTCGAACCACACCAGCACATCATGCTTCGCCAAGACCGTCGAGGATGGCGGACAGGGCAGCGGTCCAAATTTGGGACTACGCACTGGCTGACTAATGGGTATGCTTGGTGGCAGCATGCGTCTTGGTGGTGGACGAGAAACGAGAAACTCCTGTTTGGCATCCTTGTGCAGCGGATGGGTCTGATAATGTCCAAAGATCTTAAACATAATCGGCTGAGTCTTCAAATACTCAATAAACGACTTTGTCACGGGCACAGTAATCTAAACAGTTAAAAATAAAATACAATAAAATCTGTTTTAGTCCATAAAATAGATTCTACATACATTCTGCACATGGTAGAAGCCAAGCGGAGCACCTGAAGCGGAGTTCTTAACCGGTTCCGTGGAGAAAGCTTCCTCATGGCGATGCAAAAAGCTAAGGAGCAAAAGGAACCCTTTTAGTTTAAGATCCAAATTTTATTTGTCTTTTAACCCACTTGAACTGACAGAAGATGTCCGCGTATTCAGCGCCAATTCCGGTTGCCTGGAGTACAGTAACCCGGAACGTAAACTCCTTGCCCACCTGCAAATGTTCGCCCGGCTCTTCGGCATTCTCCTGATACTCCGAAGCCGAATTGGAATCAATACCGCGTCCAGAATCGGCATCCTCAAGTTCTACAAACAGTCGACAGAGAACAAGAAAGATAATGTCAGTCGGGCATGCCGAACGTGTAATACCCTCTGAGCATCGTTTCCAATTAGATGAGTTCATCTTGGTCTGCTTACAAGCAGTGCACTGCGCAAATTTTATACACACAAGCAGTGCACTGAGTAAGCTTTAAATACACAAGCACTGCTTGTGCACTACTTGTAAACACTGCAGCGTAAACGAAAGCAGTGCACTGCTATTGCGATAAAAATTTAAGTTTGTATGACAAACTTTTTTATTAATAGTCCGATTTTAATGAAATTTTCACAATCGTTTGATATTATTTGTCTGCAAATATATGCTAAGTTACAAAACTATGCGTTAAGAAATAAGTGAGCCAGCCGCTTGCAAAGTTACAACGAAGTTGTGCCTTTGGTAGGCGAAGGAGGCGTGGCATCCAAAAAATTTTGATGTCATTATATTTATATTGTAAATAGCAACCTGCATGCCAAAATTGGTATCCCTAGGTGTTATAGTTACCGAGATATTCGCCAAAAACGTGTATTTTTTACGAGAAATGTCTGGTTTTTCGCTAATTGTGGGCGAGTGGGGCGTGGCTTTAAAAAAAAGAAAACAAACTTGTATTGCCTGACTAAATATGTGGTCGATACTGATCAAGTTTGAACTTGTAGCTCTTACCATCTCTGAGATCTTTGTTTGTTCATACGGACAGACGGACGGACGGACATGGCTACATGGACTCGGCTGTTGATGCTGATCAAAAATATCTATACTTTATGGGGTCTGCCACGCCTCCTTCTGCCTGTTACATACTTTTCACAAACCCAATATACCCCTCAGAGGGTATAAAAATCTCTAAATTCCTATTTTCCAACCCATCCGTACCCAACTTACCCTCCAGCTTGCTGTCTAGTCCACCATTGTCTATGTAACGCTGCACATCGTCCTTTTCGTTCAAAGCACGATACTTGGGCTTGGCATCGTCCTCATTGAAGATCAGACGTGCCGACTGTTTGACGCCATTGTTGAAATCTATGGATTCCTCATCCAAAACCGGTTGTACGGCAATGCGTAGATAACCACGTACATCGCCACGTTCATTCACAATGGCCACCTTGTGCACTAGCGGTACGGGATAGAGCAAGTTGCTCAAATAGATAAAGGAGCGTCCAACCATGCGGAACCAAGGGAAACGATCATAGAACGGATCTCCGCCAGTCAAACTCTCCACATTGTAATCGGGCGAAGTGGGACTCAACTCCGCCTCATTGTGATACATTTCACGCATCAACTCCAAACGTTGTCTGCAATAAGTCAAGTGAATTGGGTTATAGTCACGATAAGTTATAGTAAATTAAATATAAGGATTATCTTTAAGCACAATTAACAGTGAGCAGTGTGTGTAGACAAAAAGCTAGCATAGCAAAAGAGGCGAGAGAGAGCGTGAAACCAAGTGGCAAATTATAACTAACATATAAGATAAGTTATAAAGTAAACAAGAAAGAAATTGTCAGTCGGGCATGCCGACCGTGTAATACCCTCTGAGCTTCGTTTCCAATTAAATGAGTTCCAATTGGAGTAACTGCTGCAAGAACTTAACATGCACACATATTTGTATGTCTATCTCGCTCACACGCCTTTCGTTTTCGTTGCTTGTGTGCACAGTTCAGTGCAATGCACGTGGCTATGCCTTGCTTAAAAGTAACGATTTTCGTTGTATGAGAAACTTTTTTAATTATAGTCCGATTTTGATGAAATTTTCACAATCGTTTGATATTATTTGTCTGCAAATAAATGCTAAGTTACAAAACTATACGTTAAGAAATAAGTGAGCCAGCGGCATGCAAAGTTACAACGCAATTGTACTTTGGGTGGGCGAAGATGGCGTGGCATCCAAACAATTTTGATGGCATTATCTATATATTGCATCTAGCAACCTGCATGCCAAAATTGGTGACCCTAGGTGTTATAGTTACCGAGATATTTGAAAAAAACATGTATTTTTTTTCGAGGTATGTCTGGTTTTTCGCTTATTGTGGGCAAATGGGGGCGTGGCATCGAAAAAAAAAAAGATTCTTGTATTGACTGACTAAATATGTGGTCGATACTGACCAAGTTTGAACTTTTAGCTCTTACCATCTCTGAGATCTGTTTGTTCATACGGACAGACAGACGGACGGACAGACGGACAGACAGACATGGCTATATCGACTCGGCTGTTGATGCTGATCAAGAATGTATATACTTTATGGGGTCTGCCACGCCTCCTTCTGCCTGTTACATACTTTTCACAAACCCAATATACCCCTCAGAGTGTATAAAAAGTCTTTCAAAGCAGTGACAATAGATGCTTAGAACATTATAGTAAGCAACAAGCTGATCACTGATCTAAAAAGCTCAACTAATTATTAGTTTGTAAATTAAAACATATACAATAAATAACTTATCATGCAAAAAGATGTCGAAAAGCAACTACAAATACGAGCAGCTACGAGTACAAAAAATGAAGCCTCGAATGGAAAAAGCAAACCTAGAAGGTATCAGATTGGCCAATGTCAAACGCGATGGGGACGCCGTTGTCTGACGATTCCGATCCCCACTCCGACACGACAGCAGCTCGGGCTGCAACTCATCCAACAGCAGCTGAGTCTGCAGCTGATTCTGAGTCTGAGTCTGACTTTGGATTTGTGACAGAGACATGGCTAATGGAAGTGGTGGCATCTCGCTTAAAGTCAATCCATAATTGCCGCTTGCCTCAATGCTGGACGTATCGAATAGCATCGATGATGGCGGGCTCTCAACATTATACACTTGTCGCATCAATTCAAGGCGATAGCTTTTGAATGGGTTAGGTTATTTGAGTTTGGGAACATTTTTTGGGATTTTGGGATTTGTGTGTAAGAGAACCAAAAAAATTACATAAAAATCAGCAACTGTTTTAAAGCCTAAACCGCAAATGTGCTCGATGAGAGAGAGAGAGAGAGCGACTAATATGGACGATAAATGGTGGCGTTGAAATTTCGCAAAAAAAAAGGGCCGTCAGCGTTTTTTTTTTTTTTTGGAGCGGCTTCAACCAAAATCAACAAATTAAAGCAGTTCTATTGGCTTGTTGGTTAAACTAGAGTAGAGTTCAAGAACTACAACCACCATGCACGTACCAGCAGTCAAACGATAAGTTAAAAATACCAAAAAAATTTTAATCAAAATCGAAATCGAATCAACGGTGCAAAGTAGTATGAATGTGAGAAGAGTTTTAGTTAAGCAGAAGGAAAATTTAGTCCTACCGTAGCTTTTCCAGCGACCAATAATGTGTAGCGCCATTTTTGGTGTCCGTGACCTCGACAGCAACTAAGGTCTTGGAAACTGGCGGTGCTCCGTACTCGTCATCCGGCTGCAAAGCCGGCACACTGGAGGCCAACTCCGGTGGAAGCGGCGAGTACAACGTGTCGGTTAGAAGAGTAAACTGGAATTGCACCTGTGAAAAGAAAAGAAAATGAATTGTAGCGGAAATTTCTTTTTAACATCTCCTAAGAACTTACCTTCTTTTTTAGCTCAACGGAAATGGCATTGGCCTCCTTAAGGAAGATAGCATTGCCCCAAAGATCATCGCGTAGTGAAGTGAACTGATGATAACGCCACTTGCGAAAGGCCCAAGCAGCTAATCCAGCCTCTCGTGCTGTCCAGCAGGACTCGTACAATGGATTGGCTACAAAATTAACAAGAAAGAAAATGTCAGTTGGGCATGCCGAACGTGTAATACCCTCTGAGCTTCGTTTCCAATTAAATGAGTTTATTTTGGACTGCTTACAAGCAGTGCACTGCGTAAATTTTATACACACAAGCAGTGCACTGAGTAAGTTTTAAATACACAAGCACTGCTTGTAAACACTGCAGCGTAAACGAAAGCAGTGCACTGCTATTGCGATAAAAATTTATAAAAATTTGTATGACAAACTTTTTTAATTATAGTCCGATTTTGATGAAATATTCACAATCGTTTGTTATTATTTGTCTTTAAGTGTATGCTAAGTTACAAAACTATACGTTAAGAAATAAGTGAGCCAGCGGCACTCAAAGATACAAAGAAAATGTGTTTTTGGTGGGCGATGGAGGCGTGGCATCCAAAAAATTTTGATGGCTTTGTCTTTATATTGTATCTAGCAAACTGCATGCTAAAATTGGTGTCCCTAGGTGTTATAGTTACCGAGATATTTGCAAAAAACCGAGTTATGTCTGGTTTTTCGCTTATTGTGGGCGAATGGGGCGTGGCATCAAAAAAAGGAAACAAACTTGTATTGACTGACTAAATATGTGATCGATACTTACCAAAACGGATATTGTAGCTCTTACCATCTCTGAGATCGGTTTGTTCATACGGACAGACGGACGGACAGACAGACGGACAGACGGACATGGCTATATCGACTCGACTTGTGATGCTGATCAAGAATATATATACTTTATGGGGTCTGCCACGCCTCCTTCTGCCTGTTACATACTTTTCACAAACCCAATATACCCCTCAGAGCGTATATTAAGTTTATTAAAAGTTTCTTATAATTGCTTTGCTTAGCACTCACTATAGACATCCTCCTCTTGATGGAAATCCTCGGGTGAATAGCTGCTGTACATGGACATGGTCATGGACTGTTCCTCCACCTGTTTTTGCAGTGCATCGATGCGTGCCTCGTAGGATTTGCGCTGTTCCTCGAACTGTTGATCGGCCTGTAGCTTTTCGCGTTTATATTGCTCCTCCAGATTGTCGAGACGTTTCTTCATCTCGGCCTTCAGATCGATGCCCTGTTTCTCCAACAATTCGCACTGGGCAAAGTTCCAATCCACCTGCTGGGTATCGGCTTTCTCCACCTCATTCTCCGCCTCATTTTCGGTGATCTTCTCGCGCAACTCACGCGCTTGTTCCGGATTGGTGAAGCGAAACACATGATTTTTGCCGAGAATGACACGAGCGCCCGTCTTAAGCACTTCGGGTTCAATCAGCTTGCGTCCATTGATGAAAATGATGGCGTCCTTGTGAGGCAATAGAGTGACGGTGCTATTGCGATTCTCAAAGGTGCAGTGCTCCTTTAGGATATGCGATCCCGATAGCTGAATGTCCTGCGGCACATTTGCCTCATGGGTGCCCAAACGCGTTAAGCCGTCCTTGATGTAATATAGCAAACACTCGGATAAATTCGGATCTTCGTTTAGGTTAACCAAATGTGGCGTCTTTTTCGGTGAAAATACGCCCACTGTAATGCCGTCCTCTTTGACAGCCACGCCCATTTCGGCAAAGACCGCCTCACGCTGCAAACGTATCTCCTCGGTGCGCTTCAATTTCTCCTCCCACGTCTCATTGAGTTCTAAATGGGTATTTCGAATGAAATTAGTGGATGAATCTTTAGATTCAATAACTCTAAACCCACCTGCTATAAGCTTCTCGCTGGCCTGCAGCTGATCCACCGCCATTTCCGTAGTGGAACCATTGCGATTACGTCCCTTTGTCGGCGATTTAAGCACAGATGATTTGGTTAACTCGTCCTCTGCAAATATGGGAGGTGAATTAGCTTTAGGGGCACATTTTTTTGGGGGGTTAAAAAGCGCAGTGATAAGCGTGCTGAGTTTAAGTTTTGATATAAATATGATTATTAATATTTTATACACAGAGAGAAAAACTCAGACAGTACTGAAAATGTAACAAAATTCTAAAATCCTTTTCTCTATGCGTATTTAGGTAGCACAAAGAAATTGCCAATTTCAATATTATTTGAAAACAATTACTGAGTTTTATTGATAATTAATACACAGAGAAAAACTCAAGTAGTTCTTGCTCAAAAACCAATACTTTTTTATACCCTCTGAGGGGTGTAATGGGTTTGTCAGAAGTATGTAACAGGCAGAAGGAGGCGTGGCAGACCCCATAAAGTATATATACTCTTGATCAGCATCAACAGCCGAGTCGATATAGCCATGTCCGTCTGTCCGTCCGTCTGTCCGTCCGTCTGTCCGTCCGTCTGTCCGTCTGTCCGTCCGTCTGTCCGTATGAACAAACCGATCTCAGAGATGGTAAGAGCTACAATATCCGTTTTGGTAAGTATCGATCACATATTTAGTCAGTCAATACAAGTTTGTTTCCTTTTTTTGATGCCACGCCCCATTCGCCCACAATAAGCGAAAAACCAGACATAACTCGGTTTTTTGCAAATATCTCGGTAACTATAACACCTAGGGACACCAATTTTAGCATGCAGTTTGCTAGATACAATATAAAGACAAAGCCATCAAAATTTTTTGGATGCCACGCCTCCTTCGCCCAACAAAAACACCATTGCGTTGGAACTTTGCAAGCGGCTGGCTCAATTATTTCTTAACGTATAGTTTTGTAACTTAGCATACACTTAAAGACAAATAATATCAAACGATTGTGAAAATTTCATTAAAATCGGACTATAATTAAAAAAGTTTGTCATACAACGAAAATCGTTACTTTCAAGCAAGGCATAGCCACGTGCATTGCACTGTGCGAGCGAGATAGACATACAAATATGTGTGCATGTTAAGTTCTTGCAGCAGCTACTCCAATTCGAACTCATATAATTGGAAACGAAGCTCAGAGGGTATTATACGGTCGGCATGCCCGACTGACATTTTCTTTCTTGTTTTAATCTGATTTTTCTCTGTGTATTTAAGTGGAACAAAGCATTTGCCAATTTAAAAAAACATTTTCATCCTTTTTCTTGGTGATTCTTTGGAAACAAGTAGAGGAATCGCATAACTCTGGCGTGTCCACGTCCAACCCTAGAGCAGTGCGGACTGCAGGGAGTTCAAATGCCATTCCATAGACTTTTTGGCAACACAAATATAACTTGACATTCAGATTGAGAGATCGAGAAAGTCTTTCACCGAAAAAAAATACGCAACATAAATAGGACTTGAACATTGATTACATCACAATAATGAATATATATATTGTATTGTATATTGTATTGTCCTGAAGCTGATTTACAGAAGCATTACAATAAAATCACACACACAGTTTAGTACCCACCTAGCATTTGGTAGATCATTTTGTAAGAACTGAATTTGGCGAGTCGTTTTTAACTCCTCGGGAAGATCAAAAAAATGATTAATCTTATGAGCGATTCAAAAAAGGGTTGAAAATGAGTCGCCTTTATGATCAAAATGTCAATTGATCGTACTGGCGATTGAAACGCGATTGTTTTCATTAGAAGACTTAAAAACGAGTCGCGTATATTTAAAAATATGACTCGAAAGTGATTCGAAACTGATTAGAAAAGGGGCTCATAGGCGACTCCTCAAGACGAGTCGCGGATAGGGTATTTTTTTTCTCCCAACGAAGGAGTCATTTATGATCAGAAAATGAGCTCATTTAAGCGTCCAAAATGAGTCGCCTTTATGATCAAAATGCCAATTGATCGTACTGGCGATTGAAACGCGATTGTTTTCATTAGAAGACTTAAAAACGAGTCGCGTATATTTGAAAATATGACTCGAAAGTGATTCGAAACTGATTAGAAAAGGGGCTCATAGGCGACTCCTCAAGACGAGTCGCGGATAGGGTATTTTTTTCTCCCGACGAAGGAGTCATTTATGATCAGAAAATGAGCTCATTTATGACTAGTATTTTAATCAGCAAGGGGACTCTAAAGCGACTCCGAGTATGATCACAAATGTTTGGTGGGTACACTATAAATTAATTATAGAGTATTAGACGAATACATTTATAATTGCATTTGCCATGTTGTTGCATGTGAAGCTGTTGAGTTTTTTTTTGTGTGTATTTTTCTTTACTTACTATTCGCATCGCGTTTCTCACACACCACTTTGCCATCGGGTCCTAAATGGAAATAGGGTTTTTTGTTTTGGTTGTTTTTATGTTTTAAAACGCTCTCTATTTATATATGTACTAACTACTAACTTAATTTTGTTTGTTTTGGGTTAATCAAGTGTCAAGTGTTTGCAGTTTAATTTCTTAGCTTAATCAATGATTTGGGAACTGAACTTAGCGGCTATAACTAACTGTTTGTATGTTTTGTATGTAGTTTCAGTGTAGCTTAGGAAACTTCTCAACTTACCCTCTTGCACCTCAATACCCTCGGCTTTTAGTAGATCCCGCAATTTCTGTATTTCCTCCTTGAGCTCACGTATAAGCTTGGCATTTGCATCCTCATTGACAACGGCCTTGCACACAATTTGCTTGGCACGATCCGCATAGCTGTGGAATCGGTATAGATATATTATATATTATTTATATTTTATATTCAAAAATTACCGTAAAGTGCTCAGAGTTTCATCGTAGTTAATATCAGCTGGCGATATGGCAGCTATCATGGCTGTCTTGGAGTTGCCACCTAGATTTTCACGTAGCAACCAAGTCAAGGCCGAATCACGATACGGTATAAAATCGGCCTTCTTGGCGTTCTTCTTCTTTGAAGCCTGCAAGCAATTTGGATTAAATAAGTAATTGGGATGTCTAATTGGTATTATTTTCAAACCTGAACCAAAATATATATACTATACTAGTAGGCATATAAATTTAGACAACATTTAAAGTTAAATCTACTTAAAATTTAAACTTACTTCAAAAGATTTTTAATGATTTTTTTAGATGAATTTTTGAAATGTGCCAAAAGTGAGTATTTTGATGAAAAGTAGATAAAAATGGGTTAAATATCAATTTTCAAAAAATCATAAAAAATACATGCGAAGAGATTTTTGAAAACAATTTGTTTTCCATCACTAATATATTTTTTTGGAGAAACTTTTTGCATTCAAACATTTTTTTTTTTTTTGACCGGGGGAAAAAGTTCAAAAAGTAGACCTTTGCAAGAATTGAAAACTTTCTACGTGTACTCAATGGGTTAAGAAAAATGTTGTGTTATTAAAACGGAATTGAAGTGACCTATTCATTGATACCAAACTTCTTTTGAAGTGAGTTTAAATTTTAAGTAGATTTCACTTTAAGTGTTTTGTAAATATATATGCCTACTAGTGTATACTCTTTCCCCATACTAAAACTTGGGTAGATTTAGTTTCTAGCATGCTACCCCAATACTTACAGACTGCCGATTGATATAGCGGCACAAAGGAGAGAGATATAGTTAGTAAAATTATAACACCTATCAAGCTCTATATAAACTATGTACTTACAACTTCAGCGAGGGCGGATATAACCTTGCCCAGTGTGGTGAGAGATTTGTTAATGTTGGCGCCCTCCTTCAAGCGAGTGCCTTTGGCGCCAGTTGAATCCGCACGCTCCGAACCGGCCAAATCGACCAGACTTATTTTGGACACCTTCTCGGTGGTCAGATCTGTCATGGTATCGTGACGACGTTGTGTAAAGAAGATGGTAAATACGGCATGGGAACGGGAACTTGTCTCATTCATATTGGTAGCAGCCACAGTACTAAAAGTAAGAGGAATTTTTAATTAGGAGCACTGAGCCAGAAGAAGGAATATAACACCTACCGCGCCTTGTTGCCCTCATCGATGAGATCGTGTATGTCCTGATAATCGGTGACAGCCAATTTGGATAGATCCTCGACATAGGGTCCCAGTAGCGGATGTTCACGCACACGTAAATTGCCTTTGTTCTTGGGATTCAGTAGATCCCTTACACGTTCACAATAGATTTCCATGTAGGAAACTTCTACCGAATATTTGAGCTCATCGGTTTCGGTTTCTTGAATGCGACCGAAAAGATCTTTGCATATCATGGGTATAATACCCTGTTGTTCCTCCTCCTCCTGTCTGCCCATCATGGTATAGGATTTACCAGCTCCAGTCTGTCCATAAGCAAAAATGCAGACATTGTAGCCATCAAATGAATGCTGCAGCATCTCCTCTCCAATGTCCTTGTAGACCATCGATTGTGTGGAAAAGTCGGCATCGCGTGGCTATAAGTTTACGCAGTTTTTAGCAAATAAATACTAAAGATATCTTTAAGGACTTTTTAGCTTACATCGTGTGACCAGTAGGAGTAATCAAAATTGAAACGTTTCACCGATTCACTTGTGTTGGGTGGCACCTTTGGATTGGTAATCGCTACAAATGGGGAAACAGTAATTTAAATCTAAAACTTCTTATTTATTTGAGAACTTCTTAAGCTACCCGTTGTGGCGCCAGTCATCTCGATGATGCATTTCGACTCTCGTCCAATCTCCCGTGAGTTAAACGGGCGCACACGCACCGCTACCTTAACCGACGACATTGTGCTACCGGCTCCGGTTTCGGCTACGCTTACGGCTTCGGTTTGAGTTGTCTTAGGTTGCGCTTAACTGGAGTGGAAAAAATAAAGAAAAAGGTTATAAAAGACATTAGAGCTATTGTGGCAGGAGAGTAATAAATGTGCCACAGATACAGCAAAAACCACAGCGTCATTTTATAATTGGCCCAGCAGTATGTGATTGTGTCTGCTCAAACAGTGAGTCATGCAAATCGCTTGGGGGGGGGGGGGGCTTGAATCAAATTTATATGATTGCAGTGGGCAACAGAAGTTGCAGCTAGAAATAGGGGTGCTCCCTATCCTAGAAAGTAATAGCTACATATGTAGTTATTACCATCCACTAGTTTGCCACTTAATTGTATCCTACACTTTTCAAATTTCAGTGCTGCTGCAACGCCAGGCATATAAAATTACTAGACAATTCATAATATCTAATCCTAGATATCTAATCTTTTAGATTCAAAACATATTTTGTCTAGAAGATTCGATGTCTAGCTATAAATAAGCTATACTGGCAACACTAAAATATGCATGCAGTTCGAATGGACTTTTAAAAACTGCTGCATACTTTGCGGAGTCAATTCAATTGCTTTGTGTGAATATGTGAAATTATTTAAATAATTATACTTAATTATAAATTACTATACAATTCATAATATCAAATCGTAGATATCTAATCTTTTAAATAAAAATCATATTTTGTCTAGAAGATTCGATGTCTAGCTATAAATAAGCTATACTGGCAATACTAAAATATGCATGCAGTTTGAATGGACTTTTAAAAACTGCTGCATACTTTGCGGAGTCAATTCGATTTCTTTGTGTGAATATGCGAAATTATTTAAATAATTATACTTAATTATAAATGCATAGCATAGAAATTATTGTTTTAGCAACTTTGAGTATATTATTAAAATAATAATTAAAATCCCTCGCAAAATATATATATTTTCATACATATGAGATATAAACGAAAAACTTGTAGAAACTTTCAATAGTATTTGGTTTTTACTTATTTTAAATACAAACATTTATTGTATTATTATTATTTATTATTTATTTATTTATTTTATTTAGCTTTTTAAGCTTTTACAAAAATTATGTAAACTGTTCGTTTGTTATTTATTTTATTTGACAAACGAGTTTTGTTTCAAGCAAACTGAACTTTATGTAAATAGTTTTGTACTATTTGCTACCCTGCTGACTCTTATAGTGCTGCCAACGGCGGCAGGGAGGTTAACCCCCTTACACACACACACAGACAGTCGCATATGTATATAAGTACATACTAGAAAAAAATTCCACAATCCACACTTCCAATAAAAGCGCAGCCGAATGAATGTCAGGCACACTCGTCGAATGAGTCATCAGCAAATACAAAAGTGCGAGTGAGTAAGTGGGGGGAAATAGAAAATTAAACTAGATTTTCTTAAACCTCAAGTAAACAATTGAGATATAAGAAACAAACTAAACCCACTGTAATAGAATTGAAAAGTAAATGTATTTATTTTCCATTTATTTTTACCTTTTTAAGAAGTTATTGTGTAAAAGCTGCCTTCTAAAACGTTCAACACTTAGCAAAAGTCTTTCGATTTAAACATTTTTAGCAGTAATAATTTAGTTTTTTCTTTTCTTTAACGGAATTTATTTTTTATGTTTTTAATAATTTTATGTCATATTAATTCACTTTATTTAGCACACATTTTTGGCAATTTTAATGCCGCACAGTTTTTCACACACGACCAGCAAGGAAATCCGTTTACTCGCGCACACTGGCGTCCTAGAATATTGGGACACACACAGGGATAAGGGAAAACTTTAAACCACTTCCAATAAGTTAGCCTAGAAGCACGATTGAGATGTATTATTTATGCGCAGCTGCGTGAACTACTGCACTCTCAGTTATACTTCTCTCTCTCCCTCTCTCTCTCTCTCGCTCGTGCTCTCTTTCAAACACTTTTCTCTCTGTTTACCTGTCGCCAAAAGACTTTTGTTTATATTTTTGCTGTATTAGCTGTCAAAGCAAAAAATGCAACAGTCTGCAATAAAGTTATGCGCAAAAGTCTACAAAAATCTTTGCGCAAACGCCAAAGCAAAACGTTGTAGAGTGTGTGAGAGAGAGAGAGAGAGAGAGATAGAGTAAGTGAAAGTCAGTGAGAGTGAGTAAGAGCCATTTGTGGCACAATATTTTTGTGGCATGTTTGTAATTCTTTTTCTAATATGTTTTGCTGACGCGAATTGAATGTGCTTGATAAAAAATAACTAAAAATGAAATAAAATAAGTAATAAAATGCAAAAAAAAAACTGACTGTTTTAAGAAAAAACTACACTAAATAATTTTAGAAATGGAATAACTATTAGACATTTGCAAAGCTGTTAAAAAAAGCATTCGAATATAAAATGGAAATGGTTTTAAAACCATTAAAACAGCTTTTTTTAACAGCTCTGGACATGGGTGTAAAATTGTTATTCCCGAGTTTAGTACTTAAAAATTGAAGAAGCCCTATATCATGCTAACCGCACGTAACCTCGTGGTCAGCTCTTGAACTTTATTGTGAGTCCTGCTGGGTGTGGGTCGTCTGTTACCCTCGAGGTCCTTCAGACACACAAATAATCCTTCACATTTGCCTTTGCTTTCTAGCGGTGCGTCATGTTGTGGCGCTTTTATGGTTTCCGAGCACCACAACCACATTAAGTTCCAAGTTCCTACACTTGAGCATATCCTTCGCTTGTGTCGTCTTGACCTTTATTAATAAATTTCCATGTTGCCTTCGCCATGGACAAGAAAACTCTACACACCCCACTAAAAATTCTACACAAACCAAACCAGGCACGCTTTTTTCGAGGCTACTGTAAGGCTACTACTGCTCATATGAAATATATGTGAAATAATATAAAAGCTTTTGCAAAATTATATAAAATACAAAATAAATGTAATTTATATGAGAAATGAAAATGTTTTACGTTGTTGGCAGTTGAATTTCGAAATGTTTTTCATTTAGCGAATTGTTTAATAATAATTTAAAAGCTTTTGCAAAATTATATAAAATACAAAATAAAAGTAAAGCATATGAGAAATGAAAATGTTTTACGGTTTGGCAGTTGAATTTCGAAATGTTTTTCATTTAGCGAATTGTATGAAATTTTTGCAAAAATATTTTGTGAGATATTTTTGAAGTAATTTACCAATTGTTGGGTGGGTGGTAAAACACACAAAACACAACGAAACTTTAAAAACTCAATATAATTTTGGCTTATATAGCATTTGGTGCTGTTGTTGTTGTTGTTGTTGTTGTAGTTGTTCATGCTGCTGTTGTTGTTGTTGCTGCTGCTGCTGCTGTGAGTCCTGTTGTAACTGCTGCATCTGATCCTGCTGTGAGTTTTGTGTAGTATAATTGAAAGCAAGTATAAAACAATCCAACATAGGTCGCTTCGATGAGGTGGCAAATACGATCGAAAGCACCAAAATTGTTGTTAGCAATAAAGCGAAAAACAATAAATAACCAAAAGCGCACATTCGCGTTGCCTTTTACCGAAAACTTTACATATATAAGTACATAACAATTTATAGTATATATATATGTATATATAACTAGTTGTATGTATAACGTTTTCTTATGTATAACAGCGAAAATTTTCACACAGCATATTCAGTGCTTTATATATTCACAGTTTTACTTTTGTACTGCAAATCAGTTTTTAAATATTTTCATATATTTGTTATCAATCATTTCTTTTACAATTTGTTTTTACTTTTTTTTTGCACAATTTTTCTTTGTCACGGACAACCTTTTCTTTTGAGATTTTCTGCACAAAATCAATGGCCAATCGAGAGACAGACAGAGACAGACGGGCCAGGTCAAAATCACACGCGCGCGTTTCACAAAAACACTATGAACTGCTCTCTTTGGGGTTAGACGACGCAGTGAGTCGAGCTGTGAGCTGCCGAGCTGCTCAACTGTCGAGTTACCAAACCAAACACGAGAACACTAAAAACACGAACACGCAGCCGAGCAGCAGTAGCAGCAGGAGACGACGACGAGCAGCCCTCAAACGCTTTGAAACGCATGCGCCAGAACTTTTTTGGGTAGTGTTTTTTTAGGGGTTGGGTTTGAAACTACACGGCAAAAAATTGGATGGAGAATAGAAAGACCTTTAAGACAAATAACAGATCTTAAATAAATATATATTCCTACAATATAATCGATTAATATATATATATAAATATATATATTATTAAGAAAAAAAATTTAGTTTAAAAAAAAAATTTTGTATTTTTTTAGGTATATATTCCTACAATAGGATCGATGAATATATATTTAAAAATATTTTTTAATAAAAAAAATAATATTAAAGTTTTAGAAAAAAACAAGCAACATTTCTTGTAATGAATATAGTAGCGCTAATCAATTATTTTCAAGTAATCAAAATCTTATATAAGCTTAATAATTTTGAGCAATTTGCGAATTTTAATTTTGCAAATGTACAAAAATATTTTTAAAAATAAATATAAATCTTAATTAAGAACTTCAGCTCTTTTAGATGAATATTTTTAATCTAAAATTTTTAAATTATTTTTCTCTTAGCTGTACATATATTGATTTAATTTTTTACAGTGTAGGCTTGCTTTTTGCTCAACGTGAAACACACGGAAAGGGGGTGGGGAAATTTTGTATATCATTGGCATGACAGCAGCAATGCTAAAAATTTCATAAAGAGCCAGCGCAATAATAACAAAACGCATTTGCCTTGTGACAAGTTGAGCATAATGAAATTCATTATGTGGCTGCCTAACTGTGACTGGCACACTTTTAAAGCCCGCCACTGTACGCTGTACGCAGGTTTCCTCAATTTACAGTCCCTGTTAATTTATACAGACTACTAGCTGGAAATCTTATTATGCCGACGACGACAACGCTGCCGGTTTCGCACTTCGGTGACGTAAAATGAAATGAAATTTCTATTGATTTCTCTCATCGCAAATGTCTGAATTGTTAGGATGGATAGGTTAGGAAGTTAGAGAAGTGGCTTTTTATTAGGTTTTAGCCTGGTAGTTTTATTGCAATTGCTTTGACATTGAAATTGAATTTTGTGCGACATGTGCGGACAAGAGTGGAGTGGTTAATGGTGGTCACAAAAAGCTACTGTCAGTTAAACAGCAGCAGGTTAATTGATAAATTATGCCAACAAGGCATATCGAACAGCTAACAGATTTTTCGATGGCATAGAGAATAAGCTTGGGTATTGAACTTATTTTTAACAAGAAAGAAAATGTCAGTCGGGCATGCCGACCGTGTAATACCCTCTGAGCTTCGTTTCCAATTATATGATTTCCAATTGGAGTAGCTGCTGCAAAAACTTAACATGCACACATATTTGTGTGCTGTCTCGCTCTCACGTTTTTCGTTTTCGTTGCTTGTGTGCAGAGCTCAGTGCAATGCACGTGGCTATGCCTTGCTTGAAAGTAACGATCTTCGTTGTATGACAAACTTTTTTAATTGTAGTCCCATTTTTATGAAATTTTCACTATCGTTTGATATTATTTATCTCCAAGTATACTCTAAGTTACAAAACTATACGTTAAGAAATAAGTGAGCCAGCAGCAGGCAAAGTTACAACGTATTTGTGATTTCGGTGGGCGAAGGGATCGTGGCTTCCAAAAAAATTTCTATGGTATTGTCTTTATATTGCAAATAGCAACCTTCATGCCAAAATTGGTCACCCTAGGTGTTATAGTTACCGAGATATTCGGCAAAAACACATATTTTTTACGAGGTATGTCTAGTTTTTCGCTTATTGTGGGCGTATGGGGCGTGGCATCAAAAAAAAAAAGATTCTTGTATTGATTGACTAAATTTGTGATCGATACTGACTGAAACGGATATTGTAGCTCTTACCATCTCTGAGATCTGTTTGTTCATACGGACAGACGGACAGATGGACATGGCTAAATCGACTCGGCTTGTGATGCTGATCAAGAATATATATACTTTATGGGGTCTGCCACGCCTACTTCTGCCTGTTACATACTTTTCACAAACCCAATATACCCCTCAGAGGGTATAAAAATAAATAAGATAAGTATATAGTATAATATACTAAGCTGAGTACAATTACTGACTTTTATAAACGTTGTATAACCCAGATTTCCAACAGATTTGAGAATTTCATAGTTTTTTAGTTTATATTTTGAAAAATTTTAAATATTATAAAATTAAATTAAATATAAATTTATTTGCTAAATCTATAATATTAACCCACAAATTATTTAAAGTCTGAAAAGCATATGTAAGAGAGTATAGTATAGATTATACACAAACTACTACGCATATTGATAGCAGTCAGTCAGTTTTATTCTCAAAGCATTATGTGCCAAAAATAACTGTCTAATTCCATAACACAGGCAACAATAACAAATGTCAAGTTAAGCACAATATTTCAGAAATAACAAACAACTGCAGTAAAATCTGCTTTAAGGCTTTTGCTGTGCTTTCTGCTTTCTGCTTTCTCCTTTCTTTTACTGTTTGTGTGAGTCGGAGTACCATGAATGGATGCGTCGCCCACACGCAGAGTTACTTTGCTTTGAACCCCTCTCACTCTCTCTCTCGCTCTCAGTCTTTCTCTTTCTATTTCTACTGCCCGTCTCTGTCTAAAAACTCGTTTCAAGGATTGTGCGTGGGCGCTTTTGGCTATTGGGTATATATAAGGACATGTGTGTAAATAACGACGGGGTGAAGAGGAAAATTCTATTTGCTGCGCAGTTAAGGACAAAAACCAACCCAAATAATATCGAACGAATTTTTAAATACGACGCAACAGCAAAGCAGACAGTAGAACTTGCTAGTAAAGATCATTAGCTATTGCTATTTTACTATAGAATATGAATTTCAAGAGTATTCTAGCGATAAAGTCTAAACTTAAAGGTGGCAGCTCATATAGTTTAGTCTATGCGTTGAACAGTACTAAAGTGCGGGCATTAAAGAAGACCAAACTTAGTTCTTTCTGTAGATAAGATCGTAAATCTTGTGGTATACTCTGTGAATTTTCTATATTTCTTTTATTTATATTCTCTCAAAATTTTCTATATTTATTTTATTTATACTCTGTGTTTTATCTCCATTTTTTCCAGCTTTAGCAGAGTGGGACTTGCAGCAAAAGCAGCTGAAAGTGCCACTGAAAAAAGCTGCATGTGGGCGGTTCATTGACGTACTTTCTTCTACACTTTTTTTCGTGTGTTGTTTAAGATCGTAAGTCTTATGGTATACTCTGTGAATTTTCTATATTTATTTTATTTATACTCTGTGAATTATCTCCATTTTTTTCAGCTCTAACAGCGATGGACTTGCAGCAAAAGTAGCTGAAAGAGTCACTGAAAAAAGCTGCATGTGGGCGGTTCATTGACGTACTTTCTTCTACACTTTTTTTCGTGTGTTGTTTTTTTTTTGTTTTGATGTTGCTGTCATTGACTTTGCAGCACATACGCTCAAAGAAAAACCCCAAAGAACCCATTTCAAAGTGCGTCAATGTCAATGACAGTTCATGTGCTTATTCCTTACGTTGTTGTTGTTGTGGTTGTTGTTTTAAAGCAAACGCAGATTTTGCGGCAACGTCATGCTGCAAGTTCGCTGACTCTAAAAAGCCATTAAAAAAATATGCACACTTGACTTTAACTTAAAATGAGTTGAGCAAATTCTAAAGCACAGCTTGAGGCGTGAATTTTTGCTAGAAATTGAAATTCTGTTTATAATTTGAGGCTGTATTTTTTTTTGCTTTGAGGCTATTCAATTAATGCTAAAGTGTGTGTTGTCAGCTTTTAATTAAGCTTAAATTAAAATTTTGATATAAAGAAGCTAAAAAGTCAGCTCTTCAGGGCGTCTGTGTGTTGTCCATTAAGTCTAGTACATAAACCTAAATGCGATTTGTTATTTAAATTATCGCAGTTTGAGCAAAAGGCAGCAAAGGCAGCGTCATGTGCCCCACGCATACAGTTCACAGTTCACACAACAAACCGGATGACTCATTCACAGCGAAAGAAAGAGAAGGAGAGAGAGAGAGCGGCAGAGAGAGAGAGAAAAGTCCTCACACAAAAGGCGCATGTTCGTGCCAAGTTGTTGTTGGTTGTTGCTGCTTGAACTGTGTGGCACCTACAAAAGTCAGTAGGAGCAGCAGTCAAAACGGGTGAATCATCTTTTTCAAAGGAGCGCGCGCGTTTCCTGCCCCATTGCCGTCTCCTTCTCCTACTCACACTTTTACTTACCACTTGCCACTTGCCACTCACTCGCCTTTTTATGTGTGGCAAACAAACAACAACAACTGGCAACTGGCAACTGGCGTCTGTGGCAAATACACAAAACAGACAATTTCATATCTAAATTATAAAACAAAATTGAGACAGCAGCAAACAGATAAAAATCTGTTTAAAACAAGCAAAAGAGAACTCTATTGAAATTGTCATATAAAATTTAAAACAAGGCTGTTTAAATTACGATTAAAATAAAATTACTCATATATTGTTTTACCGTAAACTCGTACAGTAATTTCATATCTAAAATTATAAAACAAAATTGAGACAGCAGCAAACAGATAAAAATCTGTTTAAAACAAGCAAAAGAGAACTTTATAGAAATTGTCATATAAAATTTAAAACAAGGCTGTTTAAATTACGCAAGGACCGTAATCATTATGAGTTATATTTTAAAAATCATAAAATAATTATTAAATTTAATTTTTTAACGATTTTCTTCAAAAATAATCATTATTTTTGAGTATTTGAGCATTAAGTTTTGTAATTAATTGAAATAAATAATTAATTAACTAAAAATAAAGCCTTTTACAGAAGCCGTATGTTACTCTTGAGTTTTATTTTGAGCAAAAAAAAAAAAATAAAAATCATTTTTAATCATTATTTTTGATTTTTATTTTTTTTTGATCAAATATAATTTATTATAGTTACGTTTTTCATAAATTACTCAAAAATAATGCTTATTTTTGAAGAATTCGATAAAAATCAGAAATTGAAAAATCATTTCAGAAATGCATAGATTATGCAGTAATAATAATTTTGGTATACTAGACATATTTCTAGGGTATTTGCAAGTGAATGATTTTTTTATTTAAAAATAAAAAAAATAATCATTATTTACGGTCCCTGGAATTACGATTAAAATAAAATTACTCATATATTGTTATGGCTTAAACTTGTACAATAATTTTTGGCCGTGTAGCTGGTGGAATCTTTAATAGTTGCCACTTCAACTTTGTGGTACAAACGCTTGCTTTCCATACGTTTTTTTCTCTATTTCTTTTTTCTGCTCATAAGCAACTCATAATTTCAAGGTCTGTTTATGGTTTTCCTTTTGCATTTTTTTTGTGTCATTTCTTTATCACGAATACCCCTAATGGCAATACCCCTCATACCCCTATATTGGCAGGAGTATGTTGTAACTTTCGGTGCCGACTAGTCGCCATTTTGCCACACGCACACCAGCAGCAGGTCAGCAAAATGTGAGCATACTTTTAGGCGCGCGTGTTGAAAATGTTGAAAAAGTTGGCTAAACGAAAGACGGTGACTAAGATACGCCGCCCATTTCGACCACGCCTACACTTGCAACATTTTGTGGCAGCTGCAACGTCAACAATTGCAATTTAAGCACAGTCCCCCGAAAATTAGCCGTTCCTGTGGCAAATACTACATAAAGAGGGAACACTTAAAAGTGCCGGGAATCATAAATCATGCGACAAGGCAACCAAACTTATGCGGGGTTACAAAGGGGGAGGTAGGGAAACAGAAGCAGAACACATCGTGTGTGTGTTAAAACAATTTTGCAAAATTTAAAACCAAAGTGCCTGCAAAAAGTCTGCGCTCCAGGCAGCCATTTTACGTTCTTCTCGTGCACATAAAGTGCTCGGTCAGCTGAAGTCGATGCCAGGCCAACTAACTGCGTGTGGTTTTACCGCAACTCCTTTTTTCCCCATTTTTTCAGTCTTTCATTTTCCTTCATTTTTCTCTTTTTCCTCTACATTATCCTCATTTTTACCATATTTTTTTGCGCACAGCGGAAATTTATGTTTATTGCTTCGTTGTTTGCTTTACACTAAGTAAAAGCAAAGCGTATAGAGTCCTTAAAATTCTTTATTGGGTTTGTCAGTAAATTTGTCATGAGTTGAAAGCTATGAAAATTTAGCCATAACTATAATTTTTAACGAATTACTCATTAAGTGAGCTGCTTTTAAATTTCTTTTATGTTATAATCATTCTACTTAAAAGAGTATATTTTATATTCGTTGTGTTCAAAAACATGACTTGTTCTTTTCCCTTTTCACACTTTTTTAAGCTTTAAGTACCCTTATGCATTTTTAAGGCACTTAAAGTGCGGCTATAAAAACAACTTAAGCTGGCTTACCGTATACCAAAATGAACAAAGGCTAAAAACTTTGTAAAGTTTAAAATTTATATGAGTTTTAAAAATATAAAAATTAAATAAAACATTTCATACAGAACATTGAATTGGAACGTCGAAAGTTAAAGAAGCTAAAATTAATTTGAAAAATTTAAACGCAGATTAAACGTCAAATATCTAAATTTCCCTTAACCCTTTTTTAAAATTAAAGTTCACATTTTATTCTAGAATTTATTGGACTTGTATTATCCCCGATTCACACCCACTAGAAACCTGTTTTCTGACGCACAAAACTGACAAAGTTAACATTGTCAACTGATGCGCAAATAGGAAACACAAATTTTCCACAAACCACTGGACAAATGGACAGATGGACAGGATACATTGTCAGCCACAAGAACAGGAACAGGAACATGGACATGGACATGCATAGACATGCATAGACATGCATTGATGTTGTCGACGCAACACAAATTGCATTTTGCGTCGCATTTAGACAAAATGTCATAGGTTGTTGTGTGGCAGAATAATAAAGTCAATGGCAAATTATAATAATATGCCAAGTAAATATTTGTTGTAAATAAATTTTTTATTAATTAGAGATATTACAGCTAGTGATAAGATTAAAAAGCTAATAATTTCAATACCTAATTTAAGTGTTATTGGTTATATCAGCATCATAGCATATTGTGTACACAAAATATTTAGCTATAAAAGTAAATAACCTTTAGATGGGTAATACTAACGCTTTGGTAATATGTGATATACGATATAATAATAAAATCGATACGAAAACCATAGTTTGTTTAATAGATTATTGCATAATTCTTGTCTAAAGATAGCTAGATTTAAAAAATTGGTTTGTTTCACATAATTTTCTAGCCTTTTTCATTCGAAAGTCGTCATAACTATGGTAAAATGTCAGCAGTGCGCTGAAGAGAGAGAATATCTATTCTTAAATACAAATAGACTATATATTATATAGTCTCTATAATTTGAACAAAATTACAAATGAGTTGTGTCTCCGTATAATCAGTGGTTTTGTTGAAATTTGAAACATTTTGTAGCTCAATTTGCTCGTCAATTGACGTCAATTTTGCATGGTGATGATAACGATAACCTATAACACAAAGCAAGCGAACAACAGCAACAACACAATGCAGGACAAAGCAGCGTGGGCAGCGCCTAGCGGCAGGCAACGAAATTGTGTGAAAGCGTCTCTGTTGTTTGAGGCTGATATGCTGTTAATGACAGGTTGCAGCATATGCTTAGTTTATTTTTGAACACCAAAGAGACGTAGAGCATTGGGTAGTGAGGAGAGGGGGGAGAGTGGTAAAGTGGTAGACAGGGCTGGACAACAGCTGGCAACAACAGCAACAAGCAACAGGAGAGAACTCTGAACAACTCTGTGTGCATACATATGTTTGACAGGGAGAACAACTCTGTGTTTTTAATGCGTATGCGCAAAATTAAAGGACGCTCGTAATTTATTACTATCATCCTGCCCTGGAATATTGATTTTTCACCAAAAAATTTGAATACATTTTTACGCTGTGCATTAGTCATCACACAAAACGTTAAAAACTTACTTAATGCTATTTAAATAAATAAATACGCTACTCACATTTAGCAACAAATTTATTATGCGCTGCCTGCTGCTCACTCAATTTGCACTCAATTTAATTTATTTAACGTTCACTCGCACAATTTTTTAAGGAAATTTCTTGCACCGTTTATTATTATTAATAATTGTTAAAAGACTGGCATTTTGAACAGTTGTTGTTGCTTTTTATTTTATATTTTCCTTTGTTTTATTTGCATTGCAATTTTTTGCAGTTTGTTTATGCGTCAAGCCGAAACGAACGCGACCGCACGCGAAGAGCTTCTGTGGCTGAGAAGTGTCTGTGCATGCTTGCGATTGCTTGACGCGTGCTGGAAATTGTTTGCAGTTGCGCAGCGGAGCGTGGGAAAGCTGGGAAAAGCCGCGGCTAAGTGAGTTTTTCCGCCCACTCGGGCGTCGTCCGGCCAGCCTGAGTTTGTTTTTGTTGTGAACTCTGTGAACAGCTGATGCCAAACAGCTGTGTGAGTTAGTGTTGGCAAACAGCTGCTGCTTTTTCGTTAAGAAAAACAAGTGTTGGAAAAAAGCGGCACAGAAAACAGCTGTTAATAAAGTTGAGACTTTTAATTAAATTTGCAGAATAAATTCAAATGATTATTTAAAGCAAAGAATTATTTTAAAACTAATTTTTTTTAAGAAATTGATATAGTAAACTTGTTCGCTTATGCGTTCATTTGAACTTATTTTGAACAAATCAATTCAACTCTAGCAAACGTTATCGATTAATTGTATTATCGATTGGGAAAGCTAATTTGATTTATATGAACAAGTGTTGGTAAAAAGCGGCACAGAAAACAGCTGATAAAAGAGTTGCAATTATTAATTAAATTTGCAGAATAAATTCAATTGATTATTTAAAGCAAAGAATTATTTTAAAACTAATTTTTTTAAGAAATTGATATAGTATACTTGTTTGCTTATCCGTTCATTTGATCTTATTTTGATCACATCAATTCAACTCTAGCAAACGTTATCGATTAATTGTATTATCGATTGGGAAAGCTAATTTGATTTAAAATGTTGGTTAAAAGCAGCACAAAACAGCTGATAATAAAGTTGAGACTATTAATTAAATTTGCAGAATAAATTCAATTGATTATTTAAAGCAAAGAATTATTTTAAAACTAATTTTTTTAAGAAATTGATATAGTATACTTGTTTGCTTATCCGTTCATTTGAACTTATTTCGAACAAATCAACCCAACTGTCTAGCAAACGTTATCGATTAATTGTATTATCGATTGGGAAAGCTAATTTGATTTATTATTGACGAGCCTAAGGTTCGCTGATTATATTAAACATATAGTTGGGAGTATTGATATATATGTATATGTGATTCAAGACAGCTTCTTGGCCTCCTGGAAACGGCATGAGATATCATCCCAATTGGCAATATCCCAGATGGCCTCCACATACGAGGGACGCACATTTTTGTACTGCAAATAGTAGGCATGCTCCCAAACATCAATGCCAAACAATGGAATCAAACCGGTAGATGCCTCCAATGGATCCTGATTGGGCAACGCGGCCAGCTGCAACTTCGATGTCTTCTTGTTGTAGCCCAGCCAACCCCAACCGGAACCCTGGACGGCCACAGTGAGGGTGCTCAGTTCCTTTTTGAACTCATCAAAGCTCTTCCACTGCGACTCAATGGCCGCCTTTAAATCATCGCTGGGCTTCGACTTGTTGGGCGAGAGATTCTGCCAGAATATGGTGTGATTAATGTGACCACCACCATTGAAGCGCAATGCAGGAGCCAACTGTATAATCTTGGTAGTATCGCTCTTGCTCTTCGCCGCCTCCAATTGCTCCTCGGCGGCATTCAGATTATTCACATATGTCTGATGATGCTTCGAGTGATGTAGCTCCATTATCTCACGGCAAATGATGGGCTCCAATGCGGCATAATCATAGGGCAGATTGGGCAGCGAATGCTTAGAACGCACTGCGATCCTATCAATAAAAAAAAACATACACAATTAAAGTTCAATGTGGCCATTGTGCTGTCTCTTTGTTGTTGTTGCTGTTATTTATATAATCAGCTAATTTTGCCGGTATGGTTTAACATTAACAATCACTCACTAAGCTACCACTTACCTTGCCGACTTTGTAATATTGCGTGCCAAGAACATTTTCACAACTTTCAGAATCCAACTAAAATTAGCAAACGTTATTGGCTGCTGTAAATTTTCAATTAAAAAACAAAATGTACAAATTTATTTGCTTACCTCAAGTCGAATGTGACCAGCCTACATTAACGCTCGAAATCAGACATCAACATATACTAAAAAATATACCAAAACTAAAGCGTTAACAGTTGCTTAACAGCAAACCGTTTCAACAATGCAATTAACAGCGCGCGCTATGCTTCGATTTGAATTCTATATACTGCGAAACATATGTATGTATGAAACTGCTAACAATTTTCAATTAAAAAACAAAATGTACAAATTTATTTGCTTACCTCAATTCGAATGTGACCAGCTGAACTTACACTTAAGTATTAACGCTCGAAATTCACACAGCATCAACATATACTAAAAAAGCGTTAACAGTTCCTTAACAGAAAACCGTTTCAACAATGTAATTAACAGCGCGCGCTCTGCTTCGATTTGAATTCTATATACGGTGAAACAGATATTTCATGCTAACATAAAAAACCGTTTCAGCACATTTCATAGCATTAACAGAGCGCGCCCTGATACGATTTGAATTCAAAACACAAATTGGGAGACATGTTCATAGAAGAACAGAGAGAAAAATGTCTCGTCTGTTATATTTGCCAGTTCCTTAACAAAAACCCGTTTCAACAATGTAATTAACAGCGCGCGCTCTGCTTCGATTTGAATTCTATATACGGGGAAACAGATATTTCATGCTAACATAAAAAACCGTTTCAGCACATTTCATATCATTAACAGAGCGCGCGCTGATACGATTTGAATTCAAAACACAAATTGGGAGACAGAACAGAGAGAGAAAAATGTCTCGTTTGTTATATTTGCCATCGAAAATTAAAATCGATATTTTCGACCGCCGGGCACAACAAATTCTGTTCAAATCTCTAAAGCATCGTAAGTTTTTTTTCGGCACTGATTTTTAGGTCAGCAAAACATTGTTTTCAATATATATATATCAATTATATTAGCAGCAGCTGCATTCGAATCCGTTGCCAGCACAATGAGTGAAAGTGCAGAGCAGGATCAGGATCAGAGCAATTGTGCTGTGGTTATCGATAATGGTTCTGGGATTTGTAAGGCGGGTTTCTCCACCGAGACATCGCCACGCATTGTCTTCCCCTCGCTAGTGGGGCGACCGAGGCATTTGAATGTGATACTAGATTCCGCCATTGATGATTGCTGCATTGGTGAGGATGCGGTGAGAAAGCGGGGAATTTTAACACTCAAGTATCCAATAGAGCACGGCGTTGTGACCAATTGGACTGATATGGAAAAGATCTGGAATCATACGTACGGACTGCTGCGCTGCGAACCGGATGCACATCCCGTACTGCTAACCGAACCGCCGTTAAATCCGAAAAAGAATCGTGAAAAGATGACAGAGTTAATGTTTGAGAGCTTCCGAGTACCGGCTTTGTATGTGGCCATTCAGGCCGTGCTCTCGCTGTACGCCACCGGACGTACAATTGGACTGGTCGTCGATTCCGGCGATGGCGTCACACATACGGTTCCCATTTACGAGGGTTACGCTCTGCCACATGCCTGCATACGTCTGGATCTAGCGGGTCGAGATCTAACCAGTTATATGGGTAAGCTGCTAATGGAACGCGGCTTTACATTGAACACCACGGCGGAGCGAGAGATTGTACGGGAAATTAAGGAGCAACTGTGCTACGTGGCCAGCAATTTTGAGGAGGAACTTCATTTTCCCCATTCGCCGGAGCTGGACAAAACCTATGAGCTGCCGGACGGACAGAAGATCCGTGTAGGCAATGAATGCTTTCGCTGTCCGGAGGCTTTGTTCAAGCCCAGCATGTTGGGTCAGGAGGCGCCGGGTCTACACGAAGCCATCTATTCATCGATACTCAAATGTGACATGGATTTACGGCGTGACATGTACTCCAACATTGTGCTCTCCGGCGGCACAACAATGTTCCGTAACATTGAGGTGCGTCTACATCAGGATTTAGTTGTAATGGCTCCGTCCTCAATGCGTGTAAAGATCACCGCCAATCCGGAGAGATGCTTTGCCGTCTGGTCGGGTGGATCGGTGCTCGCGTCCCTCTCCAGTTTTCAAAACATGTGGATCGATGCCTCTGAATACGATGAAGTCGGTCCGAGTATAATACACCGCAAGTGCTTCTAAATTATATAACCATAATATATATATTATAGCTATATATCTATATGGTATATCTGGTATATCCATATTTATTGCAAGACCAGAAAAAATTCAACTCACACCTAGTATTATCTATATTTTATATTTGTTGAATGTTTACATAATTGTCCACACTAAGTACAAATATGCTAAATATATATTTAATAACATTACTATTATGTTAACATAACATAACATTATTATGTTATTTAATTATAACAATCTGTACAGAGTGATTAGTTTCAACTGTTCTTTAGATTGTATTAAATCTTCTTCATTTTAACACACTTAACTTAACAAACTAACAAAATAACTAATCTACCGGTCTGATTGGGTTTTTTTTCTGGGTTTTCCCCAATCAATATTTCCACAAATGTTGGGCCTTAAATTTTTTTAATTTTTATTTTCTTTTCCCCAGTTTAAATTTAAATTTAAAATATAATTTTAAACTTTTAAATTATTTTTTATATTGTAACTTTAATATTAAATATGTCGACTGATCATAGTCTGATATTAAATAAATAAATAAATAAATAATAATTTTAACGTTAACATCAGTTGATTAATGGGTTACTACTTTTTTTTTGTAAAAGGATTTATATAACTTTCAGTGTCGTTTAAATAAATTAAATTCGCTGACAGCAAAATTTGGTAGCTTTAGCTTTTTAGCTTTTTATATAGTCTCGACTCAACTCCATAAATGGCTTGATGATGATTCCTTGACTTCATTGTTCTTTTTTGCAAAAATGTGACTTTAATTTGAGCATCATTAGGTGACAGAATTGAATATAATTAATTGGGAATTTATTAACGCCAAGTGACGCATACAAATGAGGCGCTTACCAATTGCCAAATTGCAACACTGAGCGAACAACAAGAGTGAAAAAAAGAAGAAGAACGACTGCAAAAGACCCTGTACTTAAGCTATGAGTTCGCTTGAGATATATCAAAAAGAAAGAATATTTTGTGCCCACTGTTGAGCATTTATTTCTATGAATTTCGAATTGATCAGTACACTACATGTAGAGTCTAGTCAAACGACTGCAAAAGACCCTGTACTTAAGCTATGAGTTCGCTTGAAATATAACGAAAAGTAAGAATATTTTTTAAAATAAATAAATACTCACTTTTGAGCGTTTATTTCTATGAATTTCAAATTGATCAGTATATTACATGCAGAACAACATGTCGTATACTTAATCTGTGACTTTTGCTGAAATATTTAAATTATGTGAACTCTGTAGAATTGTTAGTGACTTGTTGGTTGACTCTTGTACTATTTTAAAAGTACAGGGTGCAATAAAGAATGGAAGTTGTCGTTGTAGTAACCTTAACTTCCTTCGATAACCGAAGAGCTTTGCTCCAACTTTGGTCTCTTTGGACACGTGCAGCAGCGTAAAGAGAGAAGCATAAAGCAAGAAGCGAGAAGTGAGAAGTAAGAAGCAAGCAGAACAAAAGCCAAATGCGAAACTTATGACAACGCATTTACCTTCAACATAACACACATAATGATCGAGTTCATCATTATTATGATGATCATCGTAGTTTTGCAGTTGCCAACGTCAGCTGCACTTGAGGCGCTTTTGTTTGTGCACTTCAAAGCAACAACAACAACAGCAACAACAACAAGTAGAATTGTTGATTGCGGATCTGCCAAAATGCACAGCGAGTTCAGCCAAGTTTTCAGCAACACTCGAGGGTCGCGCGTGGCGCACTTCAGCTTAAAACTTCTGCATCTTTTGCAGCTGCATTAACATTAGCATTAGCATTACATTAACATTAACATAACATGGCCCTTCTAAACGCTAACATTTTCTATCATTTCAATTTCAATTTCAATTCCAGTTTTTGAAGTTTAAAGTTCAATAAACTTTCTGCTCCATTTTCGTTTAAATTATTTGCGCACATTTCAGTTAACTGGATTTGTGAGCCTAAATTCAACTGACAGCTGCGAAGGGCGCTACAAATGGTGCCAAGTTTTGTATATACCCTGTAATAGTTGTGAGTATGCTAAAGGGGGTTTAACAGTGAGAATTTCAGTTAAGTAAACTAAACAAATAGGGGAAGTTTTTTAAACTTTTGAGATTTAAATTTAGGAATTCAAACGAAAATCTTTAATTTGATAACTATTTTAAAACGATTTAGAGGGTATTTTGTTTTACAAAAAGATTTTTCTAGCTATCTAATAATATATATTTAATTAGTTTTCATATAGTTAGAGTAAGAAAATTGTCATTAAAGTTTTTGAGATTTAAATTTATGAATTCAAACGAAATTCTTAAATTTTATAACTAATTTAAAACGATTTACAGGGTATTTTGTTTTACAAAAAGATTTTTTCAAGCTATCTAAAATTATATATTTAATTAGTTTTCATATAGTTAGAGTCAGAAAATTTTCATTAAAGTTTTTTGTGAACTTTTGAGATTTAAATTTATGAATTCAAACGAAATTCTTTAATTTTATAACTAATTTAAAACGATTTAAAGGGTATTATGTGTAATATTATAGTGCTTTTCGATCTAACTAAAAATATACATATATTTAATTATGTTTCATATAGTTGGAGTCAGAAAATTTTCATTAAAGTAATTGCCAATATATTAAAAGCCATTTACAGGGTATTTTAAAATTAAGTCAGCTTGTTTATTATAGTCATTGCGGTGACTGTTTGTTGTTGGTTTTCGTATTAAGTGTGTGTGTGTCTCATGTCTACTCCAAGGTTGCATATAAATTTATCACTTCACTTTGCCATCTGGTACTCTAAGGTATTTTTGGCCATCCAAAATAAGAGAGCGTTACCTTTTGTTCTAGTCTTCTGCTTCTTCTTCATCTGTCTCTAGGCTACTGCAATTTTCGATAGATAATTTTTGACGATTTTTACGATTGTGAAATGTAACTACATATGTGATTTTTGTTGGCATCTCTTTTAAGTACACAGAGAGAGAGACGTACGTACATAAATTTAAATTCGTGATGCTATAAATTACCAAAAGGGACATGTACTCGTACACCACTAAACTCATGTGTCTAGCTCTTGGACAGTGTGGATCAGGGGAAGGGGTTAAGCATTAACTTAAGCATCAGACAAGCGGTTGGATCATTGTGTCGTGAATACAAGATGATCATGTCTATTGCATTTTGTCTCCATCTAGTTGTCTAGTCCGTCCGTCCGTCCATCCGCACGTCTGTCTGTCTCTATGGATAGTTATGTGGAATATGTCGCCCAGCTGCTAATTTTATATGCATGCGCATTGGAGCGCAACTGAAAGTAGATGATGTTGGAACTATTTTCATTTGGGTAGCTCCATTTGCCAGCTTAGAGAAGTGAAGTGAAGTAAAGGAGAAGTGAAGTGAAGTGTAGGCGATGTCAGTAGTCTAGGATTGTCGCATGACTAGAAATTCAATGGGGAAACTTGATTTTCTTTTTTTTGTGTGTGTTTATTTTTATTGTAACTTAATTTTGTGTTCAAGCCATTGTCAGCCAGCTAAAAGGCACTAATACATATTGTGTTTATTAGCCAATTGTGATGAAATTTTTAGCACACGTTTTTCTATCAAAACTAAATTCGCTATATCAATTTGCAAATCTATTGTTTTAAAAGTACTCTTTTAACTTTAAGGGGGGAGCCTGCTTTAGGAGGCCTAAAAAAGGCAGTTTTTCGTGATTTTTTTAGGATAGAAAAAAACAAGCAAATGTAATGAAATTTTTACATCACTTTATTACATATTTAAACTTACAAAAAACATTTTTTTAAATTTAAAATATCGAAATACAGGCCACTTTCATCTACTTTTATGCACCACCGCGCAATTGAAGTGTCCAATTGGCGGGCAAAATGTAGGATAATTAAGTTCCATTAGTCCTTCTTCTTTGTAAACCTAAGAAAACCCGAAAAAAACGCGAAAATCAAAGTTTTTTTAGATTTAAAAAAAAAAGTTGCATTTTTCACCAAAAAACTTCAATTTACTAAAAAAATAATTTAGAATTTTTTTTCAAGAACTTTTTAGGTTCGCAGGTAATAAGATACTGAATCTACGATTTTTACGATTGGTTGAATACTTTTTTTGTAATTTTGCCCGCCAATTTTGGAAAATCCCAAAAATGAAAACTCGAGAGAACGCGCTTTAAAGAGCGGCCGCAGCTGCTTTTAGTGCTGTATCTTCGAAAATAATCCAAATTGTCTTTCCAAAATTGACATATGCTTAGATATATTAGGAACAGATTTAAGCAAAAAAAAAATCGATTTGTTGAGCCTCCTGAAGCAGGCTCCCCCCTTAAAGGGCTAAGAAAGGAAATTTCCTAGATTTGGTAACTGCTCTAGCGTGTTTTGTAGCTAAACTCCTACTGCTACTTGGGTTTGCTAGTGACTGATTTATTCTAAAGATTTTATTAAAGATCTAGTAGGCAGATTTATGAAAACAGTTTAGTGTAGTGTGCTGATTTTGAGTAAAATACTATACTATAAATATCATCCGTGTCTACTCCCTGTAGCAACCATTCAATTATGTAAATATTTGATTAGGAAAACACCCACCACACACAATTCACTGCCAACACCTATTAAAGTAGAAAGGATAACACAAATTAATGCACAGCTATAAATAGCAATAGCAGGCAAGTCAAGTCCTTTCTACTGCGCAGCTTCCATTAGGGTTGCCAGCTTACACACAATTTATATATTAGCAACAACTAGGCGAATGTCCAATTGCTGCCCTGGCAACTCTGACAGACAACAGGTTGTCACAGCTGTTGGTAAATATTTTCCGAAAGGACTCGACTCATTTTGCTTCTTAGCCTGCGAAGATGTGCAGCAATCGTTTACGTTGTCTGGCAGTTAAATCGGGTTTTTTGGCTGCCACGCCCAGTTCGAGCACTTCCCGCCTACGCTGGCTGTGTATCTGTGGATTTGTCATCTCTGTGTATTCGTTGTATGTGAAAATTCAACTGGATTCGAATGAAAATTATAGAGCTCTATGTGACCTGGCGGAACAAGTTAGCTGCACAGCTGTTTTCAAATCGGAGTAGGTTAAAAATCGATAAAAAAGAAAAAATCAGGGACCGTAAATAATGATTATTTTTTTATTTTAAATAAAAAAATCATTCACTTGCAGCGGACCTAGAAATATATCTAGTATACCAAAATTATTATTATTGCATAATGTATGAATTACTGAAATAATTTTTAAATTTCTGATTTTCATCGAATTTTTCAAAGATAATCATTATTTTTGAGTAATTTATGAAAACTTAACTATACTGATTATATTTATTATATGTTATTGTTGAGTTTTATTTTGAGCGAAAAAAATAAAAATCATTTTTAATCATTTTTTTTTTATTTTTATTTTTTTTTTGATCAAATATTATCATTATGGTTAAGTTCTTTATTAATTACTCAAAAATAATGATTATTTTTAAAGAAAATCGGTAAAAAATTAAATATAATCATTGTTTTATGATTTTTAAAATATTATATAACTCATAATGATTACGGTCCCTGGAAAAAAAGTATTAATCGATTACTATTTAAATAACATTTACAATTCTTTATTTAGCTATGGACGTGGCTTTGGTCTTACCCAGCTGGTATTTGACTCAACTTCCAGTTACTTAAATCCGCCCAATGGTTCCATTGGCATCGTCTTCTATACGCTCTTCTTTCTATCCAGTAAGTAGAGTAGTTTTATAATCCTTTAAGGACTATATTTCTATATCTTTTTCAGCTTTCTTTGAATATCGCTGGATGTGTCAATTGCAATTAGTGTGCGCTCTGATCAGTCTCTTGTTGTGCGTCTATCTTGGTGGTCTGCTGCTCCTGGTGCTCCACGATTGCTGTGTGGTCTGTGTACTCATCTATGCGGTTCATACTCTTCTACTCATTGAGGTCTATGAGCGCTACAAACGCTTGTACTCGTATGTTGGAAAATCAGTTACCAAAATGAATAAATTATAAATACAAGTATTTAATTGTACAAGGGTTCAAGTTAAACAAGAAAGAAAAGTGCTATAGAGTACAGCCGACTGTAATATACCCTCTGTAAAAGAACTACATGCTAAAATTAGCTTTTAGTGACTTTAATTACTTTTCACATACACTAGTAGGCATATATATTTTGCCTACACTTGAAGTTATATCCAGAGCTGTTAAAAAAAAACATTCGAATATAATATATATATTCGAATGCTTTTTTTAACAGCTCTGGTTATATATACTTAAGATTTAAACTTACTTCAAAAGAAGTTTGGTATCACTGGATAGGCCACTTCAATTTCGTTTTAATAATACAAAATTTTTCTTAACCCATGTGGTAAGTTTTCAATTCGTGCAGGTCTACTTTTTAAAGTTTTTTCCCCGGGTTAAAACAACAAATTTTTGAATGCAAAAAGTTTCTTCAAAAGAATTATTATTAATTATTAGTGATGGAAAAATTTTTTTCAAAAATTTCTTCGCATATATTTTTTTTATGATTTTTTCGAAAATTGATATTTAACCCATTTTTATCTACTTTTCATCAAAATAGTCACTTTTGACCCATTTCAAAAAATCATCTAAAAAAAATCATTAAAAATCTTTTAATAATACAAAATTTTTCTTAACCCATTGAGTACACGTGGAAAGTTTTTAATTCTTGCAGGTCTACTTTTTAAAGTTTTTTATGATTTTTTGAAAATTGATATTTAACCCATTTTTAGCTACTTTTCATCAAAATAGTCACGTTTGGCCCATTTCAAAAAATCATCTAAAAAAATCATTAAAAATCTTTTGAAGTAAGTTGCAATTTTAAGTAGATTTAACTACAAGTGTTGTCAAAATATATATGGCTACTAGTGTACTAGTTATACCCTTGCTGTAGCGTTTAAAATACATTGTTGCTACCAGCTGAATTATGTGGGTCAAGTTATGGGTTAAGCTGCCGACGACGTGACACGGACGTGACTTAAAGATCTGAGCATATATACGAGTATAGTGTCTGAATTTTGGAACTCGTCTGCAAATCGCTTACTTTTTGACCCTAACTCGAGTTACCCAAAACGAACGTCAACCGGCACGTTGCCACATTTATGAGTAGACCAAAGCGGAGGTGGAGCCCACAATCACGTAGATGAGCAATTAATTTGTCAACTCACTGTGGCACACACACACATAAATATGGTATATATATGTACTTATGTGGGAGTTATTTTTACATCCCAAAATTCAATTAAGTTTTTGAGGTGGAGGTGGGAGTCGAGAATTGAACGCAATTAATTTGACATAAATCTGAAAATCTGAATAGGATTGGAAAAAGATTGGTTCAATTAGCGAAACTTTGCTAATGCACTGTGAGAAAATATATATACGAATGCTTTTTTTAACAGCTCTGATTAAAATGGCCGCCAAACCCACCGAAACATCCTCCACAGTTTATTGGGATCATATCAAATCCAGTAGAGCTTTCGGAAAGTCCCAAAGGGGTGGGAAAGTAAAAAAACAAATTTAGTTCATAAGTGTGTATTAAAATCAGAGCTGTTAAAAAAAGCATACGAATATATATTTTATATTCGAATGCTTTTTTTTAACAGCTCTGGAGAAAACAGTGCAAATTTCTGGGCAGCAAAATCCCTTACAAGATCGATTACTCAAAAGTACTACTCGACCTTCTCAAAGCAAAAGCTTTCGAAAAATTAAACGATCAGCACTTTGCATTGATCTCTGGTAACTTTACAAATTTTTGTTTTGCAGTAATCAATCAGTTTATCCTTCAACAATCGGCATAGGTCTAAGTACTACGACCAGCATATATAAGTAGAAACTGTCAAAATCTTGACAGCGATTGTCATTTATATCGTCATGATCTTAAGGCGTTACAATAGTAGTATCTGTTGTTCCCATCAAACGCATTTGAATGGCGCCCCCTTACGAACAATCGATCTATCCATCTATCTAGCTATCTAGCTAGCTATCTATCTATCTAGCTATCTATCATTCGATATGTGATTGTGATCGGTACATATACGAATCCGGCGAGGCGACTGAGAGCCCCATACTCCCAATTGGGGTCGCATGTGGCACGATCTTCTTCAATTTTTTGACAAGGCAAACAAAACGCAAAGCGATGCGATGCACATCATGTCACACTGCAATGAAAACAGAGTCGCAAATACAAATCCCAATTCAAGACGAGACAAGCCAAGACAACACAAGAAGAGCTCTGCAACATTGTGTGGCAAACGTTTTGAAGCATTCACCTAGCAGCGACCGAGTAGACTACTTTGCGCTAACGTATGTAACACTCTGCAGAGGCAGATCCCCAAAAGGGGGTAAACACACAATCACTCGCCACAAAAGATATATGTATGTCCCCTTATCCACCTCTTCAGCCACCTCACCAGCAAGAACAAACAAGCTAAACCAGCGAGCATGCTCGACTGTGAGAGGCATAGTACCCAAAAGGGCTAAGTATTATAGGTTTTTATACCCTCTGAGGGGTATATTGGGTTTGTGAAAAGTATGTAACAGGCAGAAGAAGGCGTGGCAGACCACATAAAGTATATATATTCTTGATCAGCATCACAAGCCGAGTCGATATAGCCATGTCCGTCTGTCCGTCTGTCTGTCTGTCCGTATGAACAAACAGATCTCAGAGATGGTAAGAGCTACAAGTTTAAGCTTGGTCACTATCGACCACATATTTAGTCAGTCAATACAAGTTTGTTTCCTTTTTTTGATGCCACGCCCCATTCGCCCACAATAAGCGAAAACCAGACATACCTCTGGAAAAATACATGTTTTTGGCGAATATCTCGTTACTAGATGCAATATAAAGACAATGCCATCAAAATTTTTTGGATGCCACGCCTCCTTCGCTCACCAAAAACCCAATTTTTTTTGTAACTTTGCAAGCGGCTGGCTCACTTATTTCTTAACGTATAGTTTTGTAACTTAGCATATACTTGCAGACAAGTAATATCAAACGATTGTGAAAATTTCATTAAAATCGGACTATAATTAAAAAAGTTTGTCATACAACGCAAATCATTACATTCAATGCATTGCACTGAGCTGTGCACACAAGCAACGAAAACGAAAAACGTGCGAGCGAGATAGACATACAAATATGTGTACATGTTAAGTTCTTGCAGCAGCTACTTCAATTTGAACTCATATAATTGGAAACGAAGCTCAGAGGGTATTACACGGTCGGCATGCCCGACTGACAATTTCTTTCATGTTTGAGCTTAATTTCTTCTCGAGCTTAAAAGATTTAAGTGTACATAAGATATAATAAATAAATGTATTAGGAGTTAATTCCTGTTCTTGTCAAAAATTAAAGTAGGAATAGGTATGATATTACCAGAGCTGTTAAAAAAAGCATTCGAATATAAAATGGAAATGGTTTTAAAAATGTTTCTTTGCCACAAACTTATAAGTCCCAGTGAGTCCCAAAGGGTTGCTCTACCACAAAACAGGCGAATCAGCTGCGTGGCAACAATATTATTGTGGCAGTAGTAGAGGTAAAGGTAGTTTACTAAAACTGAGACTGAGACTGAGACAGAGACTGAGACTGCAACTCAGACCATGTAGAAGTTGAAGCCAAAACTGAAGCTTCAGCTTCAGCTTCAGCTACAAAGCTTGACAAACAATTGCGACGAATTCAAGCTCGAAGCCAAAGCCAAAGCCGAAGCCGGAGCCCGTTGATTGAGATTGAGATTTTGTGGCAGGCGGCGATAGAACAACAACAGCAACAACAACAGCAACAACAACAGCAACAACAACAACAGCAACAACAACAACAGCAACAACAGCAACAACAACAACAGCAACATTCACAGCAGCAACAGCAACAACATTCACAGCAACAACAACAATGCCTCAACTCTAAAATGTAACTGCAACAACAGCACTGAGTTGGGCGCTTTGAAGATGATCGCATGTGGCAGCTGCTGTGGTTGCCACACGTAGCCACCGCCAGCGCCACCACCAACAACAGCAACTCATAACTGTGAGAGTGTGTGTGTGTGTGTGCATCCTAGACTTTCAGTTTCATTTTCAATTGGAGAGCAAGTCGACGTTGCAACGTCGTTTCATATAAATACGCGCGTTGGCTGCACAATGAGATCAGTCAGAATCTGGCGCTGCTCCATAGCGCAAAGTGGTACAGAGATCCCCGCAGCAGCAGAGATAAGCAGACAAACAGACAGACAGACAGACAGGCAGACAGACAGACATCTTTGGAAAACCGTACGCAGCATCAAGTGGAATATGTACAAGTTACTCGGCCTAACGCTGCTGTTGACAGCAACGGTCTTGGCACGTCCCGAGCCGCCCGTGAATGCCTATTTGCCGCCCTCACCCGGCGACAGCTATGGTGCGCCAGGTCAGGGACAGGGACAGGGGCAAGGTCAGGGACAGGGGCAGGCACAGGGCGGCTTTGGTGGCAAGCCCTCCGAACAATATGGTGCGCCTGGAGGCGGTCCAGGCGGTCCAGGCGGTCTAGGCAGTCGCCCCTCCAGCAGCTATGGAGCTCCAGGACAGAGCCAAGGACAGAACGGCTTTGGCAGCAAACCCTCCGATCAATACGGTGCTCCCGGCAATGGTAACGGACGTCCCTCGAGCAGCTATGGAGCTCCAGGACAGAGCCAAGGACAGAACGGCTTTGGTGGCAAACCCTCCGATCAGTACGGTGCTCCTGGACGTGGCAATGGCAATGGAAACGGTCGTCCATCGAGCAGCTATGGAGCTCCTGGGCAGGGTCAAGGACAAAACGGCTTTGCTGGCAAGCCCTCCGATCAGTACGGTGCTCCAGGAAGCGGTCGCCCTTCGAGCAGCTATGGAGCTCCCGGCCAGGGAGGCCAAGGACAAAACGGTTTTGGTAGCAAACCCTCCGATCAATATGGTGCTCCCGGTAATGGCAATGGAAACGGTCGTCCCTCGAGCAGCTATGGAGCTCCCGGACAGGGTCAAGGACAGGGTGGATTCGGCGGCAAGCCCTCCGATCAGTACGGTGCTCCAGGCAAACCTTCCGATCAATATGGTGCTCCCGGCAATGGCAAAGGTAATGGTGGAGCTGGTCCCTCAACTAGCTACGGTGCGCCTGGTCAAGGCCAAGGACAGGGCGGCTTTGGTGGCAGACCCTCCGATCAGTATGGTGCGCCTGGAGGCGGTCCAGGCGGTCGTCCCTCGAGCAGCTATGGAGCTCCAGGACAGGGACAGGGACAGGGACAAGGACAGGGTGGTGGATTCGGTGGCAAGCCTTCGGACTCCTATGGTCCGCCTGCTTCTGGCGCGGGTGCTGGCGGTCCAAGTGGTGCCGGTGGTGCCGGCAGTGGTGGTGCTGATTATGACAACGATGTAAGTAGAACGACCTAGGCCTAGGCCTAGCTCTCCAAGCTTCTCTACCCACACGACTGAGATTAGCTCAACGCTGAATGCTTCTCTCTAATCTCTATTGCCAAATGCTGCACAGATCTCTCTCTCTTCCTGCACCGCTACGTTTTGCTTGCTCCTTCACTTCACTTCACTTCACTTTACGCTCTGTCTCTGTCTCACTCTACTTCTACTTCTACCTCTAGTCCTATCAATATCTCTATCTGTCTCTCTCTCTCTCTCTCTCTCTCTCTTTCTCTTTACAAAACACGCTAAACTCACGCTAACCCTGTAGGAACCCGCTAAGTACGAATTTAATTACCAAGTTGAGGACGCTCCAAGTGGGCTCTCATTTGGTCATTCAGAGATGCGAGACGGTGACTTCACCACCGGCCAATACAATGTTCTGTTGCCCGATGGAAGGAAGCAAGTAAGCAAGAGCGGGTCTAGCACAGGATGGGCATCTTAATCCCTTTGCCACTTCGATCGTAGCTCATTTTCCCTTCTTCTTTCGATTGCCTTACAGATCGTTGAGTACGAGGCGGATCAGCAGGGATACCGACCACAGATTCGTTATGAGGGTGATGCTAATGCCAATGCTGGAGCTGGCGGCGCTGGTGGTCCAGGAGGTCCAGGCGGTCAGAGCTTAGGTCAGGATGGTTACTCCAGCGGACGTCCCGGAGGTCAGGACTTAGGACAAAATGGTTACTCGGGTGGACGTCCAGGCGGCCAGGACTTAGGACAGAGCGGTTACTCCGGTGGACGTCCAGGCGGCCAGGACTTAGGACAAAATGGTTATTCAGGCGGTCGCCCGGGAGGTCAGGACCTAGGACAAAATGGTTACTCAGGCGGACGTCCCGGTGGTCAGGACTTAGGACAGAATGGCTACTCAGGCGGTCGTCCAGGCGGTCAGGACCTAGGACAAAATGGTTATTCAGGCGGACGTCCAGGCGGCCAGGACTTAGGACAAAATGGTTATTCGGGCGGTCGTCCCGGAGGTCAGGACCTAGGACAAAATGGTTACTCAGGCGGACGTCCAGGCGGCAATGGAGGATCGGACGGTGGACGCGTAATCATCGGTGGTCGTGTCATCGGGCAGAATAACGGTGATGGTCAGGGTTACTCCAGCGGACGGCCCGACGGTCAGGATGGCGGCGGCTTTGGACAGGACAACACAGACGGTCGTGGCTATTCCAGCGGTAAACCAGGCCAGGGCCGCAATGGCAACGGAAACGGCTTTGGACCAGGTGGACAAAATGGTGACAACGACGGCAGTGGCTACAGATATTAAAAATACGGCACGAAACTCTGACTCCGACAGATACAAAAAAACTAGCTAGCATTTTGAGAGACATTATATTGGAAAGCAAGTAGATCAATACCTAGTACGTAAGACTCTATTAGAACTATGAACTAGTTACCATTACCATTACCATTATATTGGTCTATTATCCTGACTATACACTCTATACACACATCTCACGCTATCTCATTCCCAAACTTATGATTCCAAAAATATTTCGCAATCCTCTCTCAACCCTCCACCCACAAAACCTTCATTCCATTTAGCATAAGTTCAACTTGTTGTAGATGCAAATCATCAAAAAAAAATATATACATATTCTGCTATCTAGCAGCAAACAACCCAAAAAAAAACGCAAAAAATATTAAGATAAAATATACAAAACAAGATTTTTTAAACTTAAGCATGACCTGCCCCATATGAATGTGAAGTAATAAAGACATATTTTTATAAATATCTCAATTTTTTTTATTAGCTTACTCCCACCTAGCATTTGGGAGATTATTTTGTAAGCACTGAATTTGGCGAGTCGTTTTTAACTCCCCAGGGAGACTAAAAAATTATTAGTCTTATGAGCGATTCAAAAAACGCGTCCAAAATGAGTCGCCTTTATGATCAAAATGCGATCATAACAACAAAATCCACAGCAATCGCCAATCGATCGTACTGGCGATTGAAATGCGATTGTTTTCATTAGAAGACTTAAAAACGAGTCGCGTATGTTTAAATAAAAATATGACTCGAAAGTGATTCGAAACTGTTTAAAAAAGGGGATCATAGGCGACTCCTCAAGAAGAGTCGCAGGTAGGGTATTTTTTTTCTCCCGACGAAGGAGTCATTTATGATCAGAAAATGAGCTCATTTAAGCGTCCAAAATGGGTCGCCTTTATGATCAAAATGCGATTAGTTCAAAGCATAACAACAAAATCCACAGCAATCGCCAATTGATCGTATTGGGGATTGAAGCGCGATTGTTTTCATTAGAAGATTTAGAAACGAGTCGCATATGTTTAATAAAAATATGACTCGAAAGTGATTCGAAACTGATTAAAAAAAAAGGGGTCATAGGCGACTCCTCAAGAAGAGTCGCGGATAAGGTATTTTTTTCTCCCGACGAAGGAGTCATTTATGATCAGAAAATGAGCTCATTTATGACTAGTATTTTAATCAGCAAAGGGTACTCTAAAGCGACTCGAGTATGATCACAAATGTTTGATGGGCTGAAAAGGAAATAAGGTTGCAGTACTACATTTTGCTAGAAAAGGTTTCTCTCCCTCTCTCACTATATGTTTCCCATAAAAAGCATAGATTAAATTTCATCTTTTTATTATATAAGGGCTTACATAAAACAACCCATTACCTGAACTATTAAAACAGTTTAAGATTAATCAGTTCTAACTCATTTGTTATTACGAAACTACTAACTATAATATGTGACACTACAATTCTATACAATTTTGAATCGAGTTGGGTAAATTGCCAATTATATTATTCTTGGTCTCGGAGTAATCCCCAAAGTTTGTCCACGTATAGTTCCAGAGGCGAGGATTGCCACGAGGATCGTCTGGTTTGTTTGAGGGTGGAACGGCTGTTGCATTAATCAATTGTAACTCCTTCAGCATTACCTCAAGCACACGTGGATATCTGAGGAGGAATAGGAATTAGTTATAATTATAAAGGGGTAATAGTGATACATACTGTTTGGCTACATTATTCTGTTCACACGGATCCCTGGTAATGTGAAAGAGGCAAGGGGCATTGAGTGGATTGCAGGTGACTCCTCGTTTCGCAGGACAATTGATAGTGGCTGCCCGACGTAGTCGTAACTGATCCGCTTTTGAAGGTAACATTCTTAGCTTCTGCATGGCCTGTCCGGTCACACTTTTCCCCACCAGATCCCAGTCGTAATCGCCAGGGTTACGCAACTCCGGCATGCCATACCAGCCATCCCAGGCGCCATTGTAATTGCTGCCCTTCACCAGTTTCCATTCGTCCACCGTAACTGCTGCACTGCCCCAGATATCATCGATATTGTGTAGAATACTCTTCCTAGGTGAGATGCCATCATTTACCAGTGCAGACCAAACGCTCATGCCATCTAGTTGGGTTCCATTGAGTTGGGCTAGAGCCTCTGGACCGCCAGCTGCTTCTACCAAAGTGGGTAGCCAGTCGGAGATGTGCATAGTTTGTTCCGCAAGCCGTGGAAGTTGCTGTAGTTGCGGTGACCAGAGCAGAGCTGCTCCCCGTACTCCGCCCTCCCAAAGCGTATTTTTTGTGCCACGCAGCGGAAAATTAGAGGCAAAGTTCGAGTTGAATCCTTCAACTGGTCCTCCATTGTCCGTAGAGAAGATGATTATGGAATTATTCAGCATTCCATAACGCTGAAGTTGTCCCACAATCTTGCCCACCGAATCGTCGAGTTCAGAGACCAGCGCTAAGGCATAACAAGAAAGAAAATGTCAGTCGGGCATGCCGACCGTATAATACCCTCTGAGCTTCGTTTGAAAGTATTGATTTTCGTTGTATGACAAACTTTTTTCTTTATGGTCCGATTTTGATGAAATTTTCACAATCGTTTAATATTATTTGTCTGCAAATAAATGCTAAGTTACAAAACTATACGTTAAGAAATAACTGAGCCAGCCGCTTGCAAAGCTACAACTCAATTGAGCTTTTGGTGGGCGAAGTAGGCGTGGCATCCAAAAAATATTGATGGCCTTGTCTTTATATTGCATCTAGCAACCTGCATGCCAAAATTGGTGTCCCAAGGTGCCGTAGTTACCGAGATATTCGCTAAACACCTGTATTTTTTCCGAGGTATGTTTGGTTTTTCGCTTATTGTGGGCGAATGGGGCGTGGCATCAAAAAAAGGAAACAAACTTATATTGACTGACTAAATATGTGATCGATAGTGACCAAGTTTAAACTTGAAGCTCTTACCATCTCTGAGATCTGTTTGTTCATACGTACAGAGGGACAGGCGGACAGACGGACATGGCTATATCGACTCGGCTGTTGATGCTGATCAAAAATATATATACTTTATGGGGTCTGCCACGCCTCCTTCTGTCTATTACATACAAATCGCCTCTGACAAACCCAATGTACCCCTCAGAGGGTATAAAAATATTATGATAGGTTCACACTGTGTCACATTTTGTTACTGTGTGAACCCACCATAAAGTCCAATGACTCACCCGCATATTTACGCCTCTTGTACTTTGTTATGTGTTCCAACTTGGCCACAATGTCATCGTTGGCTGGCAACGGATTATAGGGATTTCCGGAATGAACGGCCGCATGTGCCACATACAGAAAGAGCGGTCCTTTTGTCGCATCATGTGAGGCAATCACATTAAGGGATTGCTTTGTTATAACATCCGTTGTGGATTGACCATGTAAATCGTAGGCCACATCGGTGCCATTGCGCATATCCAGACCCCAGAAACCATGCTCCACAGCCGTATGATCGTTATAATCATGGTGTCCCGACCAGAAACCAACATGGCTACTAAAGCCCCTATAGAGTGGTGTATACTCCCGTTTCCAATGACCCAAATGCCACTTGCCGGCTATGTGCGAGGTGTAACTGAAATAAAACAAGAAAGAAAATGTCAGTGGGGCATGCCGACCGTTTAATACCCTCTGAGTTTCGATTCCAATTATATGAGTTCTGCTGCAAGAACTTAACATGCACACACATTTGTATGTCTATCTCGCTCGCACAGTGCAATTCACGTGGCTATGCCTTGTTTGAAAGTAACGATTTTCGTTGTATGACAAACTTTTTTAATTATTGTCCGATTTTGATGAAATTTTCACAATCGTTTGATATTATTTGTCTCCAAGTATATACTAAGTTACAAAACTATACGTTAAGAAATAAGTGAGCCAGCAGCGGGCAAAGTTACAACGTAATTGTGCTTTGGGTGGGCGAAGGAGGCGTGGCATCCAAAAAATGTTGATGGCATTATCTTTATATTACATTAAGCAACCTGCATGCCAAAGTTGGTGTCCCTAGGAGTTATAGTTACCGAGATATTCGCCAAAAACCTCTATTTTTTCCGAGGTGTGTCTGGTTTTTTGCTTATGGTGGGCGAATGGGGCGTGGCATCGAAAAAAAAAAGTTTCTTGTATTGACTGACTAAATATGTGATCGATACTGACTAAAACTGTAGCTCTTACCATCTCTGGGATCTGTTTGTTCATACGGACAGACGGACAGACGCACAGACGGCCAAACGGACATGACTATATCGACTCGGCTGTTGATGCTGATCAAGAATATAAATACTTTATGGGGTCTGCCACGCCTCCTTCTGCCTGTTACATACCTCTGACAAACCCAATATACCCCTCAGAGGGTATAAAAAGAGTAAGAGACCTTGGAAAATTAATAAATTTTGGACTTACCCCAAATCGTTGAGATATTGTGGCAGTATTTTTAAGTCCAATGGCAGACCACGTGGCTCAGCGGCATAGAGCACCGTATGTTGCATGCCTAAAAGAGTATTACGGATTACGAATCTATTACAAATAAGATAATTTTCTATACTCACCTGTATGTATGGGATATTTACCGGTCATGAGAGCCGAACGGGAGGGTGTACAAATGGGGTTAACATAATAACGATTCAGAATCAGACCCGAATATGCCAAGGCATCGATATTGGGCGTGGGAATCTGTGCTGAACCACGAAAGCCAACATCATTGAAGCCCTAAGTAAAATATAAAACAGTTAACAATAATACCATGGTGATGCTCGACTGTTAAATGCCCAGTTCTGCAGTTAATTGAATTGATTAGAAAGTGAGCAGTTTTTGCTGCTTAAAATCTATATGTTTATGTCTTTTTTGGGGCACTTTATGTCTTATAGATCAGCTTGATAAAGACAGCCACAAATTAGCACATAAACATAAGCTCCACATTGCACAGTGGATCCGCTTGTATGGAGACGCGGATAAATACTTCTAGTGGTGATATCGCGTTGAAATTTTCACAAAAATTATAGAAAAATATTTTATAAAAATTAGACAAATAGAATCACTATTTAATATAGCTGCCATAGGAATAACCAGTCTTAAATTCATCTAATTGCTTTTTAACTGATATAAACAAAACTTACACAATAAATCATTGTTACATAAATCTAATTACTACCATAACTATGAAGTCAAATAGAATCCAATCTACTTTTTAAAATTCAATTTTTTTTTAAAGCAAGAATCTTGCAACAAAAAGTTATTTATTTTCATATTTCAAATCAAAAAACAAAATGTACATTAGGAAAACAAAAGTAATAAAATAATAATTAGGCTAACAAAAAAAATAAAAACTAGTAAGATCCATCTAATAAATCAAAAACAGATTTTAATAAGGAAGATTTTTGATTTATGGCCTATGGTCGGATCCACTGTGCATTGCTCAACTGGGCTAAAAATGAAGGGAAATAAATTCAAACAGAAAATTACTTGTTATGCTCACTTACCAGATCATCTGCCAGAATGAAGATGATGTTCGGCGGCCTTTCTGAATCCACAGATCGACATATACCAACCATGATGATGATGGCGATGACAGACACGATGTGCAACAACAATTGCAAGAGACTCATTTGCATTGTTTATAGTATATTTATATATATATATATATTATGCTGCAACGTGAAACAAGAGTGAGGGAATTGGGATGGGATGCTACGATTAGAGCTCATTAACTATCTAATTGCTGCACAAATGTCGAGATTCAAGTTTTACGTACACCTATACGTATACGTAATCGTGTACAAGTCTGCTAAGTATTTATGTAATGTCAAATCGAGCAAATTGAATGCCCATTTTTATTGCCTTTTGTCTATTCATCCGATTGACATTGATTTCCATTACACTTGGAAAAAAAAAAAAAACTGCCGACTCACTTGTAATTGAAAGTGGAACTTAAACTGAATCAGCTGAATGTGCCACACGATGATCATGATCACCATCATTACCATCAACATCAACATCATCGATGTCAAGTTTGTTTTATGATCTCAATTTGTAAGCGATTCCACTTCAAGCAATTCCCATTCTCAATGCAATATCAATCGCACCGCATTAAGCATTGCGCAATTATATATCTGCATGGATCAACTATATTCTAGTAGGTACTGGACGGACTTTCAGACAGACAGACTGTCATTTTTGGGGGGGAATGTCTTTATCATATGTAGGTATTATGTAGTATTATAATTCATGCATGCAACACAAAAGAAAAAGCAAAAAATTAAATAACACTGGCTTTGCGCACAATCATCAACTAATTAGTATGCGAATTAAGCGACAAGTTTGTCGACCCTAGAGACCTATTAATGGGTCAAATAACAGTAAAAGCTGTTGGTTCTGAATAACAATAACAATAACAAATCCTAAACAAAATTTATGTTTATGCAAGTTTAACAAACACAAATAAAAAATTTTATTTTCGTTTCACTTATCAGCTTTTGTGTTTTGTTTAATTTATTAGCAAGCACGAAGTTAATTTATATTTACAAACTATATGTACGGGTTTTTGTTGCCCACTGTGTGTGCACTTGCAGTTATTTACCTATTTAATTAGGTATTTATTTTTATTTATTTTCTTCTTTTTTAATATTTAACACACATATTAGTAGCTTCTTTCGTTTAATACGTGCAGCTTGTGACCGTTTTAACACACGCGCCAACAGCGACTGACCAACAAGAAGCGAAATATTCGACAAGCCCAATTTAAAGCTCGCTGCGCCTTCCTTGTTGTTGTTGTTGCTGTTCAGAGGAACTTCTGCGTCGGCGTTGCAGCCCACCTCTGTCGCTCTCACTCTCTGCAAGCGACGGTTAACAGTGAAAGCCGCGTGCGCTGTTAAGTCCAACTCCATGAACTTGCTTAGTTAACAGCAACGCTACATATGTAAACAGAGAGCCGACAGCACTCATGCGCATTGAGAGCAGAGAGTGGCTTAGAAAGAGAGGGAGAGAGCACAACTTCTTGCTAGTGCTGCCAGTGTGCTCTTGTACTGTACATTGCATGGAACTGTACCAGTTTACATGAAACAAATGAAATTCTAATTCATAGCATTAATTTTTATTGTTTACAATAATATAAAGCAAAGGTCTTAGGCTGATCACACACAAATAGAGTCGAACTTCTCAGACTCGAATCAGCCTAAAGTTGAATGTTAAACAGCTCAAAGCAGATACCTTACACTTCGACGACTCCAGTTCGAGAAGCTCGACTGTATTTCGATACAATTTTTACCCCATTTATAATCGAGTTTAATACCTTAAATAGATTGTAGAGTCAAGACTAAAACAATAATATATATATAATAATCAAAAAATAGTTTAGATAGCACTAAAGGCGTTACGATTTAACAAACCACTAAATTTGTAAGCTTAGTTAAGTAGTATTAGTAGCTTATTAGTTTCCTTTTACCCACACGAAGAACAGCCGTAACTAATTAACTGACTATCGGAATAAATAGAACCTACACAAGAAATTTTGATTGCGATTACATACAGCAGCATATACAGCGGAAAATATCTTTAGAGTATCTCCAGATCGACATGACGTATTTCGGGAAATTGGGTCTGCAAATATAAATAATTTGATTGTTATATATATACTATATATAAATATATATTTTTATATTAATTTATACTTACGCGCAGATTCATTTCAATGCGATCAATTTCGCCACCCATAAGATCAACAATATTCTCGCCCTGATCCAACAAAAAGCTCTCCAGATCATCCACATTACGAAAGTCGCGCACAGTCTAAAAGATAATGTATTATAGTAGCATAAGTATATCTTTTAACAATGGTATAATGCTGCTTACCGCAAGCAGCTTATTAAGATCCTGTTTGTCTAGATAGGAACGCGTCAATTCCCGACCATCAAAGTCCAGCTCAGCCTAGAAAATGCAAAATATTTTAATAAGATTCAATTATCAAGAAATTCTTTTTAGCTTTAACCTTATAGCGCACACGTCCATTGCCTATATCAATGCCTTTGACATCGTATATAGCACGTATCATGACGTCAGCCTCTAGCGCCGCATTGATCTTCTCCAAACGCTCCATGGATATAGAGACGCCCACCAAAGCATTGGCATTTGTGTAAATAATAAAGGAAGCCACTGCACCCAAGAGTGCGCCAATCACCAACGAACCCGCCGCATCAAAGAGCGGGGAACCCGTGTAGCTGCTCAAACCCATGCAGGTGGCAGCTATCATAACTCCGGCAACAGCGGCTGCATCCTCGCAGAGCACCACATTAACACACGGATCCTTGCCGCTAAGTACTGTTAATGGAAAAACCTTTAATTCTCTAGCAACATTTAACATGAATGAAAATGTCAGTCGGGCATGCCGACCGTATAATACCCTCTGAGCTTCGTTTTCAATTATATGAGTTCAAATTGGAGTAGCTGCTGCAAGAACTTAACATGCACACATATTTGTATGTCTATCTCGCTCACACGTTTTTCGTTTTCGTTGCTTGTGTGCAGAGCTCAGTACAATGCACGTGGTTATGCCTTGCTTGAATGTAACGATTTTAGTTGTATGAAAAACTTTTTTAATTATAGTCCGATTTTAATGAAATTTTCACAATCGTTTGATATTATTTGTCTGCAAGTAAATGCTAAGTTACAAAGCTACACGTTTAGAAATAAGTGAGTCAGCCGCTTGCAAAGTTACAACGCAATTGTGCTTTGGGTGGGTGAAGGAGGCGTGGCATCCAAAAAATTTTAATGGCATTGTCTTTATATTGAAAATAGTAATCTGCATGCCAAAATTGGTGTTTCTAGGTATTATAGTTACCGAGATATTCGCAATAAACATGCATTTTTTTCCGAGGTATGTCTGGTTTTTCGCTAATTGTGGACAAATGGGGCGTGGCATCGAAAAAAGGAAAAAAACTTGTATTGACTGACTAAATATGTGGTCGATACTGACCAAGTTAGAACTTGTAGCTCTTACCATCTCTGAGATCTGTTTGTTCATACGGACAGACGGACAGACAGACAGACAGACAGACAGACAGACAGACAGACAGACGGACATGTCTATATACATTGGCTGTTGATGCTGATCAAGAATATATATACTTTATGGGGTCTGCCACGCCTCCTTCTGCCTGTTACATACTTCTGACAAACCCAATATACCCCCCTCAGAGGGTATAAAAACTATTCTCCACTCCAACTCACCGTAATCCTTGAAACTCATTTGATTAACTCTCGCCGAACGCTTCAACTCATTGATGGCCACCACTAGAGTGGCTCCCTCGCTAACCAAAGAGCCCGCCAATATGCAGTAGACCCAAAAGAGATCAGCTATAGGCTGTGGATGGAGTATACCCTCAATGCCATGGTAAATGGACAGACCGCTGCCCACACAAAAGATGCCCACACCAGAGATTAGCGATGAAACATAACGCATATTCATATAACCATACGGATGATCCGTATCCGGCATTTGCGAGGACTTGTAGATGCCAAAGGCCAGTATTAGCTGATTGATTAGATCCGCCAGCGAGTGTATGACCTCGGCAAACATGCTGTGGGAGCCACTGTACAGCCAGCCACCGGCCTTGAACAGCAGATTGGCGGCATTTCTGACAAAATAAAAGACAAATAAATAATAGCTACTAATAGGGATCTGCTAGCTTACATAGCTATAGCGGTAGCCACAACTTGGCCGGACTTTTCCGCATCCTGACTGTTCTCCTGCATTAGCTTTGTGCGTGAGCCCATCTCTCGCCTGTAGTCGCGCAAGCGGCGCTTTACTGTAAACACATCTGGGGAGAAGAGAAGTCTCTTTAAAAGTCTGTTAGGAGTCTGTAAGAATTCGATTACTCACAGTGAGAAGAGAAGAGTCTGTTAAAAGTCTGTTAGGAGTCTGTAAAAATCCAATTACTTACTCTGCTGATACTGCTTGCGTTCCAGCTCCCGTTTCAGTCGCTCTCTTACTAAGCCCTCTCGACTGCCCCAGACCTCCAGTGCCTTGGCCTCCACATCCCGTCGCCAGTAGACGGTCATGGGTGGCTCCTGTTCGTAGGGCGAGCGACGCTTAATTTTGGGCAGCTTCTCCAGCTCTGCAGTGGTGAGCATGAAATCGGAGATGGCTCGAGCGGGTGTCACGAAGTTGCGCTCCAACGAGATGCGATAATCAAAGCGAGGACGTTTGGGTGTGGCTGTAACCGTAGGAGCAATCTGTACAGTTTCACTGGTGGCTTCGGGTGGCGCAACCGAGGGGGGTGAGCTTAAAGGTAGTGCAGTGGCGCTGGGTGCAATGGTCTCGGTGGCCACTAAATTCAAAGCTGGCTCATTGAGCTTAGCCACCGGTGACAACTCCGTTTTCTCAAACACAATCTCATTGATCTTGGAGTCCTCTATGGTGGTGGTAATGGATAATATGCCCTTGCTGGTCTTCACCTCATATTTTGTCTGTGCGCCCCCTGATAGTTCCTCCTTCTTGATAATCTGACTAGTTGCAACCGCTGCTGCCTCCTTGCTGTCTTTGCCATCCGAGGCGCTCCAGCGGCGTGGCATCAAGCACCACTTGTTGTTGTTGTTCACCATTGCCATTCCCCCTCCTCCTCCGCCTAGGCGACTGCGCGCCTGCAGTCGCAGCAGTGCGCACTCATTGCTGTGCAGCGCCTGACAGCTGAAGTTGTACTGCAATCGCCATTGGCAGAGCGCGCGACTGAACTGCCGATGTCGGCGTTGCAGCAGTTTACCGCCACTCAGCAGCATGCTGGCAGCAAGTTGTGCTCTGAAAAGTAAGAAACATGTAAGTAAATTCCTCTCACAAATTCCGCTCTTCTTATTACTTATTATTGTTGCGGTTTCACTTTTAGCCGCACTACGTCATGCATGTAAAACTGTTGTTGTTCTTATGGTATACACTATCGCTGTTACCACTGCAGTAAATAGCCGGCAGCCTATTATTTATGCACTTTAAATTTAGAGACTGTCTTTTCGATTTGGCAATTTTAAAGTTTGTTTAAAAAGCTGCAGTTTAGCTAAAATATACAAGCGAACATATGGCTGCGCTAATAATGGTACCAAAAAAAAAATATTGGGAATATAGCTAGGGCTGGCAAAATATTAAACAGCACTGCACTAACAGCTGTTTCTATGCGCTAACATAATTCAAGCACATGCACTGTGGTCAACAATATAAGCAAACTGTTGAAATAAACAAGTAAATAAATAAAATAAATAGCCTTACATGTAATACTAAGTGCCAGCATAAGTATAAGATTATTTTTAACTTGAAACATTTATACTTTAGAAATAATTTATGTTACACAACACTATAGTTAACACTGCTCAACAAGTGAGTGTATTTAACAGTCGACTCTCTAGCATAAAAGTACCAATTCTGCTTCTTCATAGTTTTTGCTTAACACGGCCGGTGTTGCAATAAATATTTTTTACGTTACTCAATTGTTTTGATTTGTTTACTTAAAAATGTCGCTGTTATTAAAACGTGCTGCTAAGCTGTTAACACGCAATGCACTGCCGATAACCGGTAGATGTCGCTACTCTATAGACGAGAGCCTGGGCGATGGCAATGAAGTGCTTGTGGAGCGCCTGGAAGGCCCTCAAACAGGCATAACCGTTTTAGGCCTCAACCGGCCGGCGGCAAAGAACTCTTTTAGTCGTGGACTGGTGAATACCTTTAAAGATATACTGGAGGACATTAAGCGTGACAATGGCTCCAGAGTTGTGGTGCTGCGCAGTTTGACACCTGGCATATTTTGTGCAGGCGCCGATTTGAAAGAACGCAAAGGTAGGGGATGTAGCTCAGTGGTAGAGCGTTCGCTTTGCATGTGAAAGGCCCCGGGTTCAATCCCCGGCATCTCCAGCAATTAATTACTTTTTTCAATTATATTTTTTTTTTTAAATTGTCTTCCATTTAGGCATGACTACAGAGGAGACAAGTGAATTTGTGACGCAATTGCGTGCGCTGCTCATAAGCATTGAACAGCTGCCGATGCCAGTGATTGCAGCGCTAGATGGCGCTGCATTGGGCGGTGGTCTGGAAATGGCACTCGCCTGTGATATACGCACCGCGGCCAGCAATGTGAAAATGGGACTGGTGGAGACACGTCTAGCCATCATACCCGGTGCCGGTGGCACCCAGCGCCTGCCCCGCCTACTCTCCCCCGCACTGGCCAAAGAGCTTATATTTACGGCACGCGTCTTCGATGGCGCCGAAGCTAAGGAATTGGGTTTGGTGAATCATGTGGTGCCACAGAGCGAAACCAAAGATGCTGCCTATCAGCGTGCTTTAAAGCTAGCTGAGGAGATACTGCCCAATGGACCGGTGGGCGTACGCATGGCCAAACTGGCCGTTGACAAGGGCATGCAGGTGGACCTGAATACAGGGTATTCCATTGAGGAGGTCTGCTATGCTCAGGTTATACCCACCAAGGATCGGCTGGAGGGTCTGGCCGCTTTCGCTGAGAAACGTAAGCCCGTTTACAAGGGCGAGTAGGAGTAGACTACTCTCAAAAAGCTCATGAAGTGCATTTATTAGTTATTTGATTTCTGTTAACTTTTATAAAAAATATTAATAAACTGTTATATTGGCAAAGTAAAAACAAGTTCAGCCGGCGGCTCTCACTTTACAGCCCTGTTTTAACATAGCGCTTTAGTGTTAACATTCAACGGTGCTGTTAATTCTGTAAGTGGCGCGCTGTTTAAAATTTATAGCTTAATGTTTTCATTTATAGCTAAGAAATGTAAATAGGCGTGGCAGTCTGCCAGTCAAAAATACGGAAGTGCTTCTAAATTTAACTATTTAAGAAACATATTCAAAACAAGTTCCGATGCCATAAGTTGCTGATCTGAAAGTGCAGCCCTGGCTGTGCAACTAAAACATTAAAGTGCTGTTAACCGTTTAAAGGCGCGCTCTTCAAAATTTAAAAGATCGTCTAAACGGAAAGAATTTTCAAATAAGATAAGTTTTTACGCAAAAATGCATAGTAATAATAAATAATGACTTCAAAATACCTAATTGGCTCACGGAATCCGGAAGAATGTGAAAGAAAAAAGACCTTGAACTTGAAGCAAACGAATTTTTAAGCTTCTAGCCAAGAACTTAACGAGAAAAGAGAGCAAAACAAAAAAGACAACAGCTATTGGTGTATGTGTGTGTGTGTGGTAAATGGGGGCGTTTTCGGGTTTTGAGTAACCAAATCAGTTTAGTTTTCAACTTTTTGTAGACAGAGAGAAGAAACGCACTGCCTAAAAAAAAAATGCGTTCTCGCAGTTTCTTCACGGACGCAGCAGACAATGGACGCACTGTGGAAGATTTTATATATTTTTTTGGTGGGAACAGCAGTGTTGCGGGTTCAAGGCGAGTACTGTGATGGCGGTACGGGGGAGTGCAAAGAGCTGACTGCTACTGACTGTCCCGTTATATTCTACAATCAGCAGCATATCGGTTTGCATAATGTGAAATATTGTGATGAGTTTAATGATATCGTATGCTGTCCACTTCCCCTGAATGCTCAGCAGAACAGAAATCTACCGGAGGTGGAAACGAGGGGATTCTTCGAAACGGGTAAGCAAGCAGTTCTGTAGGAGAGAGTAAATGAGAGTAAACCGGTTATTCACAGAATGTCAGCATTATAACCAAGTTCGATCCTCTTGTCGCACCTCTGCCTTGATTGTGGGCGGCACTAAGGCGGAGGGCAGAGAGTTCCCATTTATGGCGCTGCTGGGAACCCGCCCAAAGCCCGGTAGCTCCAACATTAACTGGATCTGTGGCGGTACATTGATACATCCAAAATTTGTGCTGACTGCTGCCCATTGTATGGATACGACGGAGACGAAAGCGGAACGTTTGGATCCCAATTTTGATTCTCCCAAATATGTGGTGCGTCTGGGAGAATTGGATTACAACAGCGACAGGGATGAGGCAGAGCCACAGGATTTCCATTTGGTCAACTATGTAGTGCATCCCTCGTACTCGGAGAGTGATGAGGGTAGTCTCTTCAATGATCTGGCTCTCTTGGAGCTGGATAGAAATGCCACCCTCAATGAGTACGTCTCGCCCGCCTGTCTACCGCCCAGCAGTGGCAATGATCACTTTGATCTTGTGGCAGCTGGCTGGGGTAACACCAACAACTCCGGACATCCATCTAGTCATCTGCTTAAAGTGGCTCTACAGCGGTTTAGTGATGAAACCTGCATGGAACGACTGGACAGCAAGATTGTGCCACGCACCCAGTTCTGTGCCGGAGCTAGTTCCAGTTCCAGTGCGGCGGACACTTGCAACGGAGACTCCGGCGGACCGATCTTTGTACAGCATCCGTCCTACAATTGCCTCAAGCAGGTAATTGGCGTCACTTCCTATGGCCTTATCTGTGGCAACTCCAAGTTTCCCAGTGTCTACACCAAAGTGCATCTATACACCGATTGGATCGAGAAGATTGTATGGAGCATGGGAAGATAATCTCTTTTCCAAAGAACTGAAAGAAAAACTGATTCAGAAGAATCTGTGAGATGAATGTAGAACACGTCTTCTATCATATTTAAGTCTCACATTCTTCAAGTTTGTGGCTTAGTATCAGTTAAATTAATTAATTTAACTAGTTACTAGGGTTAAGATTAAAAATACTCTGGGAAAAGAATGTAGAACGAGTCTTCTGTCATATTTAAGTGTCACATCCAATTAGTTTTTGGTTTAATATCAGTTAAAATAAGTCATTTAACCAGTTACTATGTTTAAAATAAAAAATACTCTGGGAAAAGAATGTAAAACGAGTCTTCTGTAATATATAAATATAATATATAAAAGACTACTACCTAAAAAAAAATACTCAAAAAAAAAAATAAATGCCAATTTCAATTAAATTTGGTTAGATTTAATAAACATTATGGGAAGATAATCCCTTTTTCAAAGAACTGAAAATTGTTACTAAGCATTAGTTTCAGAAGAATCTGTGGGTTGAATGTAGAACGCGTCTTCTATTATATTTAAGTGTCACATCCATTTAGTTTTTTGCTTTATATCAGTTTAAATGAGTCATTTAAATAGTTACTCTTTTTAAAATAAAAAATACTATGGAAAAAGTACGTAGAACGAGTCTTTTGTAATATTTAAATACAAATTCTAAGACTACTACCTAAAAAAAATACTCAAAAAAGAAATAAATGCAATTTTCGATTAAATTTGGTTAGATTTAATAAACATTATAATAACAAAATCAGTTAACAAAGTGTTTTGTATATTTATATATTAATTTAGGAGTATGCTTAACATAGTTGTGGGCGGGGGAGAATGTGTGTGTATGGGTGTGTGTATGTGATATAAGTATTGGATTATAATAAGTAAGATAGAAACGATTAATCGATTAATCGATGTATCGCTTTTGATCGTTTTTAGAGGGTGTGCAGTGTACAGTGTGCAGTGTGCGTTGTGCTCGTTTGCTTAAGAATAATTATACATATTATATTATGTTACAAATAGCTATGTGCTAGAGAGGACCCTGTAGAAGACCGTAGTAACATGAAGAGTAACAGTAACAGTCAAAGCCATAGCTCTATCAATTGAACAATCAGACGATTACAGACGTGAGTAGATCTGATTGTAGTTGTAGCCTGGGCGAGACACCTGATCGCTGCGTCTTCTGGCTGCAATCTCCTGCTTGCGAATCTCCTGCTGCTTGTAGACGAAGAGGGGACGAAAGACAATGGCACGACGCTTGCGATCACGACGACGACTCTTTGGCTGCTCCAGTGGAGTCTTCAGTTCGGACTTCTCTTCGGTGACCGCTTGTCTACGTGGACGTTGACGAAACAGATCCGTCTTGGCTGAGTCGTGGGCATACAGGGTGCTCAGGAAATCAAAGTACGGCTTGGAGCGCAGACTGTCGGGTTGAGCTAGCGGAGAATTGTAGCTAAACTGATTGGGTGTCTCGATGTCCAGCAGTGTATGGGGACCGTCCTGCTGAAGTTGTGGAGCGGCTGCTGCGATGCCAAGCACTGAAACCAGGGCCACCAGGGTGTAAGACTGCGGAAGTACAAAAAACAGAAAATAGAAGGTGTGAATAACAATTGGAGGCCAGTGAAGAGACACAGAGACACGTTGACTTTCTGCAAACGATTAGAACCAGTCTACAGTCTACAGTCTACACTCGATGCTTTAAATTAGCATACAATAATTAATTTAAATTAAATAACAAAATAACACAAAACCAACCGATAGCATCTCAATCAAATTTAATTTATAGTCACACGTAAAATATTCATGATCACGTTGAGTGTACGAATAGACAAGTGGACGGTTGGACGTGTGTAGCTGAATTGGTAATACCACTATTATTAAATTTAATGCTATGCTGCTGCTCCCACTGGATGCTAATTACAGCCAACTGCCCACCCTGTAATACCTAAAAGACTCAGTAACGAGTATGCTGTGCCCTTGGCGAGGTTAAAGCCGGATACACATCGGGTGAATATACATATAGTATAGTTACCCCTTTAATTTATGTATCACAATTCTGTGACTTGTGTGTTAATAAAATAAAATTAGTATTATTCTTAGAGGACAAATTAAAAGACGCAACTCGACAAAGAAATCAAATCAAAATCGAAATCGAAACCGGATAACCAGAAAACCAGAAATCACTTCTATTTTTTTTAGCTCTTTTTAGCTCTTTTTTGTTTAATAGCTAGACTCAATGACAGCTGAAATGGGCCTTATTTCAATAAGCAATAAGCCAAAATAAATAACCAATTTCAATCGAACAAAGATTTCTCAGTAATTTCAATTAAGCGCCGTTATAACAATAATCAAAAACAAATCAAATCCAGTTAATCCCCGAATATCTGCATAAACATAACCATAACTATAACAATATAGCTATAGCTATTGTAGATCCATTGATAACGCCCCACACAAATTCATTGATGACAGAGACAAATGACTTTGCGGCTAATTATGTAAATTTTACAGACCAAATTAACTGGAATTGTATTGAATTGTGGCACTCAATATACATATGTAATTAACTTTCATGATATATGACATATGATGTATGTTGTGCCTGGCGAAATGTTCAAAATAAGCTTAATAAATTGAGAAGCAATAAATAAAGCAATTCAAAACTATCTGTATCTTTGCATCTCGCTATATATCTGGCTGTACGACGTATCTGTATCTGTAACCGGTTGCGCTTTTTGTGGCTCAGGGCTAACCCATAAGATGTATAACAGTTTGTTGTGTTAACAAAATACCCTATACTTTTTGGGGGGCAACACTTTGGCGGGTGTAGCCGAGTTAGTTATGCAACAGTTATCCTAATTGTTTTCATAGTTTCATATTTGAGAAAAGGTTTATAGTATCTACCTTTCAAGGAAAATGTTTCAGTTTTATAAGAAAATATGAATCTAAGATGATTATTTAAATAATATTTTAGCTTTTATAGAATTGAATTATATATGCTTTATTAATTGTTTTGCATTTAAGTAAAACTATATTTTCTTACAAAATTTAAAACCATTATTGGTAGCCTACAGTTTCAAGGTTACATTACGAATATTTCAAAAGGATTTAGCATACGGTCACCCCAATTAAATGCAGAACTTCTAGTGTTACGCCTTATAGACATAATAAAAATATTGTTTTTTTAATCTAATAAAATATATCATCCATATATATGCTAATCCAAAGAAATATATCATATTTGCTCTATTAATTGTAAATGTCCTTTTTAATTCTATCAACACATTTTATATAAGTGTTTAAGCATTCCGCTTTTATATATGTAGCTATCTATTAAATTTTAGTTAGCTGAACTTAGCATTATACATTTATAAATAGCTAAGCATTATATAATATGTATAGATTTTTTTAGCCCGGTTTAAAGCACAATAATAGGTGTTTGCCAACCGTTAGACTAGTGATTTAAATAATAATAAACGAAATATTAATTTTGGCTTTAATTGGTATTGCGGTTCTTAAACGGCTATTGCACTTTTCAAAATGTTAATACAAATTTTAAAAACAAACACGTTCTCTGCTCAATTCTTAGGATTTCTTTTAATTTCGGTTCTTTTTTGTTATTGGTATTTAAATTATAAAGTCTAGATATATAATTGGCTCATAAATTCAATTCCATGTGCAGTTATACTCACTTGTTTTGTTAACTGGTACATGTTGTATGCTGTGTATATATATAATTTAAATATATTTATATTTTGATGGCCTTATTTATAAGTCTGTTATGGTATGGTATATGTTTTGGTATCCTTGGGCTGCTTCTTGTTTTCGTATTTATATTTTTTTTAATATTCCACACACGCGCTCTGTGTTATTGCAATTGATTACGAATTTCGTGTTGTATTTTCTTGCACAATTATTGTATTAGTTAATTATATAAGTATGTTTGCTTAAGCTTATCACAAACAAAAGACGCGACGAGCTCTTTATTAAATAAAATAATTATTTTGCATATTTGTTGGATATGTTGTCGCTTCGAAGCGTGCGCACTGACTGTTCAGAATATTTGTCACAATTCACTTTTTATATGCCAAAAGCACTTTAACTGCTGCCTCTCTGACCGCCTCTCTGTGCCCCCGCTATGCCCCGCTCTGACAAGCCCATCATTAACATGAACGGGTTTTCTTAGCCAATTCGTTGACGTTGTTCTGTTGCTGTTGTGTTTGGTGTGTTAAGTGTCGCCGATGTCACGCATAAAGCCATGAATTTGCAGCTAGACAAATAGAGACAGAGAGAGAGAGAGAGAGATAGAGTGCGAGACAGAGAGAGAGAGGGGAGAAAGAGAGGGAGAGAGAGTTAAGTAAAAGCCTCGCTTTCATCTACACTTTATTGTGTTTTCTCTTATCAACGTTATTTTAGTTTACCCTGTGAAGTTGGCTGCGCATTGATTAGAAGCAGTTGTTAAGTTGGCTGCACATAAACATTAAGCTGTAATAACTGAAGCCGGAGTTAACGCCTCGCTTTCTTCTAGTATGTTATGTTACCCAACCTTGGTGAGTTGTTCCAAAGGAAATACATGTCCAATGAAGTTGGCTGCGCGTTAATTAAGTGCGGTTGTTAAGTTGGCCGCACCTGAACTTCAGACAACAATAACTTAAGCCGGAGCTGAGGCCTCACTTTTCTCATTTGATAGTTCACTTCTTCGTTATGTGCACTTTATGATTAGAAGTTGTTGTCTTTATTTAATCAGAAATTATCCAATACTAATTATTATCATTTCTGTTGATACAAAATTAACGCCTGGTTCTCCCCTACTAATTTGTATAATGTTTAATTGGAAATTCTTTTTTGCTTGTAAGTTAATTTGGCAATTAACCCTAAGCTGTCATTCCCAATTCAACACACCAATGAAGTTGGCTGCGCATACAATTAGAAGCTGTTGTTAAGTTGGCCGCGCGCCAGCTGCAAACGGAAATTAACGCCTACTAATTGTTGTGTTTTGATTTGGAATTCTTTTGTTTTTTTTTTGGGTTGTGAGGAAACGTAAGCCGTAATCCCTGCTCCATAATCCACAATTAATAATCCAACGTCATCGTACGTTGTCACATTTATTTATTTGTCGCACTGATTGGTGTTTATTTGGATCGAAATGTTTGCATTTCGCGTTACTGTTTTATTAAAAATGTTTCCATGACGCAGACACTAATCAAATCAAATCAAATCAAATTAAAATCCCATGGAAAGGAAATCAAATGTGGTTTGACGCATTACAGACACAGCTGTGGACAGGATTACTAAGATGTGAGTTCTCACACACAATACGGAAACTGTCAACAGCTAATCTCGTTGATCATCTACATTTTTTAATCGGAACCCATTTAAATAAATGGCTAGAGATAACTATACTATTCTTAAAAATCTATAAAGAGACGAGCTCATTATGCAAATAGTGCGTTCAACTGACTGCTTGATGACGTGTTTGAAGCACCTCTCGGAAAAGTGTCAACACACATTAACTTGGCCCAAACGAGCAGTCAGCATTATGTACGCTCTTGAACATGATCTTTCAAGCCTGACGAAGGTTACGTTAGCTCTTGAGCTTTTAGGAGCCAATACAACTCTCCAAGTATTCGGATTTGGCACATTTTCAACGAGGCAGCAAGAAAAACAAGTCAGCTATGCAAGAGCTCACCCGACCATAATTTACCCAAGTGTGTGTGAGTGAGAAGAACACTTTGTTCAAAAACTATATCTTGTTTTGTTAATGAATTTTAAGTTATTCAATGGATCTTCTTGAAATTTTTAGAATTGTTTTGGAATCATATAACATATGATAATCATCTAAAATTAACATCATTTATTGTTTAAATATTGCATAAATTAAGCTTCACGTGATGCTCGAGACTGGTAAATTCTTGATTCTAATCAAAAGTGATGATAAGATTACAAATAACGTTTCTGAAAAATCAAAACAAATTGAATTGGCTTGAATTTAATTTGGTATTTAGTTAACATGCTTGCATTACGTTTAATTTAATTTAATTTATAATTTATAAGTAATTGTAATTGCATTTTGAGTGAGTGAGTGAGAAGCCGGTTTAAGTCTGTCATAAGACTAATGAATATATGTACCTATAACACAGAGGCCGCTAAACAAATGTCAAAGAGTTAAATCAATACACACAAGCACACACCGGCTAATACCCTGTACATTACACCGAGTAAAACTGAAAGCAGTAAAATATGCAACTAAATTATTTAATATTTCATGCCTTAGTAGAATACTCATTTAGCTGTAGCCATGGGGTATGCTATCAATTATTGTATGGCACTTGTTAAGTTGGCTGCGCATAAACATTAAACTGTAATAACTAAAGCCGGAGTTAACGCCTCGCTTTCTTCTAGTATGTTATGTTATCCAACCTTGGTGAGTTGTTCCAAAGGAAACACATGTCCAGTGAAGTTGGCTGCGCGTTAATAAAGTGCGGTTGTTAAGTTGGCCGCACGTTAACTTCAAACAACAATAACTTAAGCCGGAGCTAAGGCCTCACTTTTCTCATTTGATAGTTCACTTCACAGTTATCTGCACTAAGCTAAATTAGCTAAATTAGTTAATATTTCATGCCACAATAGAATACTCATCAGCTGTAGCCATGGGGTATGCTATCAATTATTGTATGGCTAATAGATGATCATGCCAAGTTCCGCAGAACTCAATTAACACCTGCTTTTGGGATCATCCAGTGCATTCCGATGACAAATTACATAGCCAGCTTCTAATTAATAGAGTTTGAAAGGTGAAAGAAATGAATATTCGAATCGGATTTTGAATTGGACACTGGGGATTGGGGATTGGTCTGTTGCTTCCGTAAAACGATGATCAAGGTGCTAAACAGAAAATGAATGTGACGCGGTTTATAACTGTCTGTGGCTGGCACCACCAACATTTCCACTGGACCCAATCGTTGATTGGTGTGATATATGTGTGATTCATTTGGCATCATAAAACTGAATCACAATAAATATATAATAAATTATTATTCATGTAAGTTAAGACATCACATAGCACTAATGAACCAATTGTCGTCTATTGCTTACACATATACTTATTTTCACTCAATCGTAAAATCCTTTGTAATATAAAGCACGTAGGCGCTTATCAGTTGTGTGTATTTCTCTGTTGACTATTTCAATTCTCACTGTGGCGATTTCTCATTGTGCTCGTTTTAGTACGTCACTGTCGGCACTCAATTATCACATTAGAGGTATTGTGTTGGAAATTGAGTTAATTGAAATCATGCCCATTGTTTTAATTTCCGCTAATATGTTGTTTGCTTAGGCATTTCATTTTCATACTTGTTTGGCTTATCACAAATTTGAATTAAAAACTGCGCGCCAAACTTTAATGCATTGTGTGGCAACGCTGTCTGTACAAATGGTTGGCAATGCGAAGCGCTCTTTAGCACATGCGGAAGTTGGCTGCGGGAAGTTTAGCACATGCGTGAAGTTGGTTGTGGGTAATTTAGCACATATATGAAACTAGCTGTGGGTAATTTAGCACACACATGAAGCTAGCTGTGGGTAATTTGTAGCAGGCTGCGCGCCAAATTCAAACAGGTGGGAAATATTTAAAGCTATTTTTACAAGTTTATCAACTTAAACTTATAAACGCAAATGACTTATTATGCTTACTTAGCAATCACTTGGCTTAATTGACCGTCGAAAGATTATTAAATGCTTTACTAATTGATATAAGTCAGAATACCAAAAGCATTTTAAAACCAAAAAACTAACCCAAATGTTTTTACTCTATCATCAACTATATAAAATATATTTTAAAATTTTTAACAATTTGTTTTTTTAGGCATTTTTGGTTTTAAAGAAATAAGCACATTGCCCACTACCGATTACAGCACGCCAACTATGCTAATAACATAACCATGTTAATGTTACTGTTAGCTCTGACAGTTAAGAGAGCGTTAACATTAGGGGCAGCACCAACATTAAGATCTCTTTACACAAGATGAATATCGTAAATGTGATTTGAGTTCCACTTTGAGCGCTGTTATATTTTTTGCGTGCTTGCTGTTCAGTTTTGTTACAAAAATTGTTAATTTATAAAAATAAATTGTTTAATACACAACAGGTGCAGACGTTCGGGCGTTGGTTGCACTTGTCAAAATAATCGTGATCGTTAGAGTGTGTAACTATTATTAACGACGCTTTAAGTGGACTAAATTCGTTTTGTACAAGGAGAAAAAAAAATTAATATTCGCTGATCGCCGCGTCTGTTGTGACTGTGTGTGTGTACAATTGTAGCAATGTATGCTGCGTGTGTTTTGTGGTCTTGACAAATACAAAACACATTTTAATATTTAACCAACATTTATAATTCGCACATACGTAATCGTGTTACCAACAATTGTTGCGGGTATATTAGTTTTATATTCGCCGCTAAAGGAGCCCTAAATGCAAGTGTACATGTGTGTGTGTGAGCTGGTGTAACTTTAACAGTTATTATTTGCAATTTTGCTTTGCTATACAATTCAGCTCTGCTGCCCGCGCCCTCTGTTGTGAGTTTTTATAGCAAAAGGGTATTAAAAGAGCGCGACGGAAAAAGCACCGAATTTTAGCTGCGACTTTTTTTGCACATTCGGATCGTATAGCAAAGAGAGAGAGAGAGAGAGAGAGAAAGAGAGAAGACTTGTTGCTGTTGTTGTTATTATTATGATGATTATTAAGTGTTGTTAGTGTTGCTTTTGCTAGCGATTAGAATTGACAAATGGCAAAAAAATGTCGCTGAAGCAAATGCAAAAGAGAATGAGAATATATAATGCAGTTGCATATATTTGTGCAATAAATAATAATTGAAATTCATACTGCAAGCGACAGTCAAAACTGAGTTCAATGGCCGCAAACAGCAACAACAACAACAACAACAGTGGATAAAAATGTCAAGTCAGTTTCACACACACACACACACATACACATAAATAGGCATAGGCAGCATTAACAGCTGTTATCTGTATGTTAACCCTACAATGCCCAATGGGTTTAAATCAACCCCAAATAACTGACCCCGACAAACATTTGTGCTGCTAGTTTTAATAAACAAACAACATATTTTTATTATTATTGCAGCTGCGTGAATTAATTTAAAATATATTATACTAAACAATGACATCTTTCTCCAAGAACAAAAGACAGAAACTGTCCGATACACAATGTGTGGATAAAATTATACCCTTTAACTATAAGGAGCTCAACAAAATTGGCAATGGTGCGTATTTAAATAGATTAAAGTGGATTGAGTGTATGAAGAAACATTTGCTAGATTATAAAACTCGAAATTTGGATTTGAAATTTGTATTTATGATTTAATTTGCATTACATTACGAGGCTTGTAAGTGGACATCTGCAAGTTTTGTTGCATACTTTAAGGTTTAACTTTGAAAACAAGATGTTATTCTTAACATTTTTGTTGCTTTTTAAACGCATTAAACCTTAAGAAAATCTGAAAAACTAGTAGAAAATAAAGCAATATATTTTTACAATGTATTCTCAATTAAAATATAAATTATTAATCAATTACTTCATTAAATGAAGTGCAGTTAGCAAACGATTTGTTCATACTGTATGGCAACAATGGGTTAAGCTTGCGGTGTTTAGCATGCAAACTTGTGAATAGTGCTCAAAAATACTTGTAGTAAAGTGAGGTTAAGTTTACCTTCACCTTCCACTCCTCTAAGACCGTGGCATAGCCAATAAAGCAAGAACAACAACAAGTTCCACTTCCACTTCTACTTTTACTTGTTGTTCTGTTCTTTGCTTCTTACTTTGCTTTTGCCTTTCTGCTTTGTTTTGCTTTCAATCAATTAGTGCTTCGTGCTTTGTTTGTTGTTGTTTTTTGATTTGTGCACAATTTTTGGACAATTGAAAGAGCAGCCGCAAAAACGAGTCTAGCTAGAGAGAGAGCGAGTTAGAGATAGAGTGGGAAAGAGAGTGCATATTGTGTTCTTCGATTCATTGTTGTTGTTATTGTTGTTAAACCTGGCCTTGTACTTGACTCTTGCAGCTTTTTGGCACAAAAATGAAATAAAAACAAAACTCAACGTTGACTCAGCAGTGCGAAATGCGAAACGAAAACGTTGCCAATTTGATGGAAATGTTTAGAAATGTCAACCGAAAATAGAAACAACATTTCCGTCTGTCTGTCGGTTTCTTTTCACCCTTCCTCCTACCCCTCCCTCTACCACTTTACACTTTCAGTCTCTAATAATTTGAATCAATTCATGTCGCACACATCAGTTCGCTCTCTTTGTGTGTTTGCTCTCTCCTTGCAGCTAATGCTCTCTTGCTACGTTATCAAACACAGCTGACAACAAAAATGATTGCACAGGTTTTTGGATTTTTGATTATGGTTTTTGTTTGTTATACATATTTGTATGCAAAGTCTCTTCAAAGTTTTTCTTTCTCTTATGTCCTGCCTGCTAGTGTGTGTGTGTGTGTTTGTGACCCAGTGTTGTATAACAAATGAATTGTATGCTTTCCTTGTTTAACCTTTGCAGGTGCCTATGGAGCTGTTTATCGAGCACGCGACAATCTTACCGGCAGCTACGTGGCCATCAAAAAGCTGCGCATTGCACTGAGCGATAATGGAGTGAGTGCGGCAACATTGAGAGAGATTTCGCTCCTCAAACAACTCAACAGATACGATCATGCTAACATTATCAAGTGAGTAAACAAACATACTACTACTACACACACAGTAGTGTGTGTGTGTGTGTGCTTATCATGGTGGCGCCCCCACTATTTGTTAAAGCAATTTTTAAAAAACTCTGCGTTACGAACAAAGCACAGATTGCACACAACAACAACAGCAAGTGTCTCTTTTATACTTTTTTCTGTCTGCTTTGTTTATCTTTTAACTCTGCCTGCCTGGCGCCCTCTGGCGCTTACATTGCATACTGCAACTGTAACGATCACGACAAATTGCATTCACACACACACACGCATGTATTTAATACTCAAAACAAACGTCAATCAAAATTGGCGCCAGTTGGGTTAGCTCTGATAACAGCTCTACAAGGCAAACCTGCTGCAACTATTCTATTTCACTTTGCCAAGACATGCATTTACCAATAAGGCCAAGTACAGCAAAATACGCAAGTCACTCGCAAAACAGCAACAACTTTGTTTAGCAG